>JASANB010008078.1:0-30970 GCA_030248155.1 Sabatieria punctata | reverse complement strand
AATTTAGTTAAATCTAAAACTGTACAGACAGGAAGCGATTTCTATTCGGCGGTCTTTTAAATGTTAACGCAGTGTTTTCTACTTGTGCCTTACGAAAACGAATGTGCTAATTTAATTGTTTGTGCCAACAATTCAGTGTGCTGTATGTAGGATCACTTTACCGTACACGTTGCACTGGCTGTTCTCGTGTCGAGACCAACAGAGACAGCCCCATCTGTGAATCACTAAGAGACAAAGGCGCCCCAGACCCTGATGTATGAAAGTTTGCACTCATATCCACCCTCGTCTGAGGAGACTGTGATTTTAGGCCAAGTACGAGCGAATCCCTGATGATCAACTGCCGCGGTGCAAAGAATGTAGCTCTATGCTACGGCCAGATATAATCTGGTTTGGCGAAATGCTTGACCACGATGTGATGACAGCGGCTGGCTGGCATTTGGAACATTGCGATCTGTGCTTAGTTGTCAGTTTCTTTTCCTCTTCTAAACAGTCAGGCAAGTAACATCTATGGAACAGATCAATGCCGTACAAGCCCATAGGCTTGTTTTGGTACTTTTTGCTCCTCCCCTCTACATAAACTAAAAATAAGCCCGTGGGGTTAAGAAAATGCAAACCTAAACTAGGTCCAGATGGACTTATTGGGACTTATTTTGAAAGAAACCCGGTACAAATGTTGTTTCTTTCCTGACTGTTTGACCAAGCCACTGTATTTCTTTTAACCTTTCTGTCTGCAGATCGGAACCAGTTCTGTTGTCTACCCGGCTGCTATGTTTGCTCCGCAGGTGGCTGCTCGTGGTGTGCCTGTAGCTGAGTTCAATATCGAAACCACTCCTGCCACTCACAGATTAACGTGCTTTTTAAATATTCGCCAAATTACCTGACTGACTGATGCCTTTTCAGTTTTCACTTTGAAGGCCCTGCAGCTGAAACGGTGCCTGAGGCTCTCAAACCGGAATGAAGTAATAATTGTAGCGGGTGTGCTGTTGCGGTGATTTTTAAAAATCTTCGTGACGGAATTGCTGCGTTTCTGTTTTGTTCTGCTTTTCTGTGTAATTTATATGCGTGCAGTGTACAGCGTATCTTACTTATTATTACTATCCTGTCTAGATCTGAGTCCGTCTCATGGAATGCTCTCATTTCAACAAAAGCAAGATTAGGCCAGTAGCCGGAAATTGACCAGCAGTCCTATTTTAATTTGGAGGTCGTCCAAATTTAGGACGCCGACACTCGGGGGGGGGGCGCTGAATGGCACATTCTTGCTACTGTTTTATACGTACAATAGCATACATACATTCTTGCTACTGTTTTATACGTACAACGTACATACATACATTCTTGCTACTGTTGATTGCATACCGAACCCATACCGAAAAATGGGTATTTTTTTGGCCTACCCAATAAATACCTACCGATTCCAGGTATTTTAATAAATACCCATACCGGGTATACCGATTATTTTGGGAATACCAAGGTATTTAGGAATCGGTATTTTTGTCCAGCTTAGTGCATTTTTTATCGAAAATTACCTATGATCACGTTGTTTTCTTTGTAATTTTGCATTTTTTGGGCATGCAGAAACACATACTATTACGATATCCCTCCAAAACATCGAATTTGAAGGATTTTTAGTTCTCTGAACCAGATCCGTGTCCCAAACTTTGTCACTAGAAAGTGTTGGGCTAGTTTTGGCTTAACTTCACACTGCTCCTAAAAATCAAGTCTCTATGTACTTGATGTACAGTACATTCACAATCAAATAAAATAGCCTCGTATTTTATCACTGCTCGTTAGATTTCCATACTGTACACTAGGAGGTTTTAAAACTACAATACAATGGAAAGATTTCTCTTAGCCAAATTTATTTATAGAAACAATTTTCACCTCAGTAAAACTAAAAAATAATTTCAAAAATTCCTAAAAATTGTAAATCCCATTGCTTTCGATGGATTTTCTAGCCTCTGACCTTGGAAATGACTAAAACTATGGCCTTGTAAATGGGAAATTCACTGTTTTGACTTCGTAAAACATTTTCAGCAAATACCGAATAAATACCGGTATACCGGTATTTTTGAGAATACCCGACCACGCTAACCAACCGATTCCTGGGTATGCTGAAAATACCTACCCATACCGAACCGATTCCCAGTAACGCCTATGTCTCCAAACAACAGTAATTCTTCGCCAGCGGCAAAGCAATTACTAGCCACCGGGGCGACGCGGAGAAACATGGGGGCAACGCGGACGCTACGCGCCAGTAAATAACACTCGGTTTGGGGCTTGGGCGCCGTTTATTTAACCATGTTGAATGAATGAATTTCAGAAAAAATGTAACGCAAAACAAAAATATTATGTTTGGTTGTAATTCTTTACTTAGATTCTTGATCCAAGGATAAATACCTCTTGTAGGCTATGCATAGCTTTATGTTTCATTTAAAAAGGATTCATTCAAATTGGTTTATAATGCCTACTGACAAGCATGTATTGCTGCGGAATAGCATTCGTAGCGGTTAGCCAGTCAAAATAGCTGTGCTCTTGAGGATCATCAAATGACGTCAAATGTTTTAGACCGTATCCTGTTCTAGTGGGCATCGCACCATTCCTGGGAATGGTTAGTCAACTCCTCCCTCAGACAAGGCGGCATTTCAAAAGTCGTCCAAACATATACCTGTTTTGTCTGGTACGTACGTAATTTTGTGGTGCAGTAAAATAAGGAATGTATGAGCATAAGCTTTAGGTGATTCGTATAGGCTGAGCTGAGGTATTGCTTCTGGTCGAAATTATCCGCTCGGTATATACGTACGTATTGTTGAAGAATTAAGGGCTGCTGAATGTAAACCGCAAAAACGCCCAGTGGCTAGTCTAGTTGTGGTGATTGATTGTGCAAGAAGATGGATGGATGGAGCCCTTGCTCTAGCGTTGTTTTATCACGTGCACCCCAATCCAAAACGAAGACAAGATAAACTAGACGTCTGTCTGAGAAGTGATAAATCAGAGATTCAGAAAAGGGATATTTTTCCGAAAAAAACCTCGGCCTGGTTTTTCCAGTTTTTTTTCGGTTTTTTCCCAAAACTTGGAAAAAACTCCAGCTCAAGATCTGAGTATTCTGGCTTGATCTTATGATTCCTAACGCCTTCTAGCGCATTCCAGAGGCTTTTCAGACCAGAAATACACGAGTTACACAGACATAAGTCACGAAACAGTACTGCTGTTTAATATAAAAAATTCCCGTTTGTGTAGTATGCGAATGCGTATGCACATGCGTTCAGAGGCATTCGATAAAGTAATGCGTTTGCATCTGCGCGCTTCCATATTAAATGGTGTATTTTTGCGTATTGCGTATGCGTATTGCGTATTTCACTGTAGTAGAATTTTAGGCCCGACAGCAGACGCATGGGCAAGGGGGGTCTGAGGGGGTTGGCCCCCCTCAGACTCTGACCTACCCCCCTCAGCCGGCCGCTACCCCCTCCGGAATTTTTTGGAAGAATTTTGTATAGAAAATTATGATAAAAATATGCCTGGATTAGGTACAAACAGGGAGGGGGGAAAAAAACACCGGAAAAAAACTGTTTTTTCCGGAAAAAAACGGTTTTTTTTCTAAGAGGTCGGAAAAAAACCTCGAAATCTACTTGAAAAAACTCAAGCTAAAAATAGCTAATTTACGTCATTTTTGATTCAAAAAATGGACTTTTGCTATGTATAATAGGCCATGCGATAAAACTGTTAAAAAACAACAAAAAAACCAAATTTGGCATATGAAAAACAACGCAAACTGCTGTAAGAAAATTTGCATATAGCGTTATTTATGAACCTGTCAGGCACTGTTTCATGCCTGTTTCGTGATTTATATCAATGTAACACGTGTATTTCTGGTCTAACAAGACTGAGAAGGCGCTAGAAAGCGTTAGAATCATAAAACCAGCCTAGATACTCAGAACTTGGGCTGGAGTTTTTTCCGCGATTTAGAAAAAAACCGGAAAAAAACCGGAAAAAAACTGAAAAAAACAGGCCGAGGTTTTTTTCGAAGAAATTATACAACCCTGCGTGCTAAATAAGCTCGGAATGGCTTATTTTTAACATGATTTTAACGAAAAATAAGCCAAAAAACCTTGGTTTTAGCCAACGTTTTGGCTTACAACCCCTAAGCCTCCCTCAGGCGCTCCTGGCCCCCCTCAGGAACTGAAAATCCTACCCCCTCAGCCGAAATGCTAGCCCATGTCTGCCCGACAGCACTATTAGAATGTTCAATTCACTTTAGTTACAAAAAACGAAAACTTAGCTGAATATGTATGTGGGTTGACAAACCGAATTTCTTTTATTAGATAGCGAGAGCTTTGTTATCAAATAAGTAGTGTTGCCGGAACACACGTAAACTTGTAATTTTTAAGGTTTGTCAGACACTAAAAGTGCAACAAATATGCATACGCAGAAATACTCAAATTCCTGAGAAATGTGTAGGCGTATTGCGTATCCAGTTGCAAATACGCATTCTGAAAAAAGTGCATATTTTTGCGTATTGAGTATGCTATTGCGTATATGCAAACAAAGTACCAAACAGGCATGAAACAGTGCTTTGTTATAGGTCCTATAAATAAGCGCTATATGCAAATTTTCTTAAGCAGTTTGCCTTTTTGTTTCATTATTCCAATTGTTTCTTTTCTGTTGTTTTTCTAACAGTTTCGAGCCAGTCTGGCCCAGGGCTGTTTGTTTTCCGGAAAAAACTCAAGCCGGTTTTTTTCCGGTTTTTTTCCTGTTTTTTTCCGGTTTTTTTTTCCAAAAGTTATTTTCCGAGATGACAGAAAAAAATTTTTAACAATCGCTTTTTATTGCAGAATTCATCGAAATAGCGTGAGTTTTAATACGAAATGCGCTAATTTTATGTTTTAGAGTAGTAATTTGATTTTAAAACAACAAAAACACAATAATAAAAGTTGCCTGAAAATGGTACCGGTATTTTTTGCCAAAAACAGCTAAGTTATGCTATGGAAATGCTTGTAAAGCTTCTATTAACGTAAATTCAAAGCATTTGAAGCGAATTTAACCAGTTATCCTGCCTATTTCCTTTAAAAACTTGCTTGAGTTTTTTTCCGCATTTTAGTTTTTTTCCGAGCCCCTAGGAAAAAACCGGTTTTTTTCCGGAAAAAACGAAAAAAATCGAGGAAAAAAACCGACCCAACAGCCCTGGTCTGGCCTATCATATATCACAAAAGTCCATTTTTAACTGAAAAATGGCATAAATTACCAATTTTTAGCTTCAGTTTTTTCCCCGCAATTTATGGTTTTTTCGACCCTCACGAAAAAGCGGAATTTTTTTCGAAAAAAAAAACACCGGAAGAAACACACCTCACATCCCTGATTCAGACAATTCACAGATAATCTTCAGGAGATCTCAGCTCTTGTGACAATGGAAAACTTGGTGACGGAATCTTTGCATTCTGTTATGATCGTACGTACTGTAGTATCTAATGTACAGCACGGAAATATTCTATATTTATGCGAATCCCTCTCGTCCTTCTTTCAACTGACGGAAACCTCCCTTACCCCTACCCCCAGGCCGGCCCCAACCTGTTACTTGTATTATAACAATTATATAAACTTCTTCTCCTACTGTACGTTTCTGTTCTGAGCTCAATTTTTGGCTTAAACATGTCTAACTTTAGCGCATGTCTACTGGATACAGGCCGAAACCAAGAAAAGACGATGATATGATTCGACGCTCTAGAACTTGAATGGGTTGAGTCGAGCAGAAGCATTACGTCACAGAGGCATAGTGAGGCAGGCGAAGTTATGCGCAAATTTGTGTCTATACTAATTACCTCGATTGCATGCAACATGTGAAATATTTAAGCCGTCTTTGGTTCCCACTCACTCAAAAAGTAATCCCAGCTTGCGTAAGGTGTGTTAGTGCTCATTACTCCAGACACGCTGCACCAACCATGAGACCGTTGCTGGTACTGCTTCTGCTCGTGGCACTGCTTTATGGTAATCTTTCTTTTCTCTACCTACCGTACCGCACCACTTTACGTCCTTACTTTTCATAATAAACATATGTACTATAACAAAAATTGGGAACTTGTGCCGTTTCTTGTGTGAATTATTTACGTAGAGATCAGTCTCTCATGTAAATAACCGCTAATAAATATTGTGACGGATAGGCTGGATTGATAGCATCAGAGCATGGTCGATGACACAAAACACAAAAGGAACCTGTTTCAGGCAAAACGTTTCATCCGTAAGTTTTGGAGTCCAGGACGAAACTTATACATACATGTACAGTATGTAGGTAGAGCTGTCAGAAGATTGAGTTGACGCAGACATGGGCTAGCATTTCGGCTGAGCGGGTGGTAAAATTTTAAAATGCTGGGGTGGTAGCAGCTGTTGATGGGGGTTGATTGAGGGGATGGCAAGTCAAAAAGTCCAATTTTTGTTAAAATCAAGGTTTTAGGCTTATTTTCGCTAAAATAGATTAAAATAAATTATTCTGAGCTTATTTACACCTAATCTGGGCATACTTTTATCATAATTTATGTATACAAAATTTCTGAGGGCGTTAGCGGCGGCCTGAGGGGATAGGTCAGAGCCTGATGGGGATCAACCCCCTCTGTCCCCCTTTGCCAATGTCTGACCACCCTAGCTGCACAATTTTCACTTATAACCAGCAAAATCAGCTTTTCTACAGTTTTAATAATGAATGCTCTTTTGAATAAGTTTTGTCAAAATTAATGACGTTTGCAAGAAAATACGTATAAATCAATTAACGGTCGACTAAAACAAGTGCGGTTTCTGAGGTACCGTACGCACTGTCAAGACAGGCAATGCGCAGAACGTACATGTAGCTGGGTTTTCGGGTGGGGGGGGGGGGTTCTGATCCAAAATAAGGTTTCAGCACTGTCCAAAGGGGTTTCAGAGACCCTTTCTGGTGTCCAAAAGTGGGTTTCAGTGACGTTTGTTTCGTGTACAAAAAGTGGGTTTTAAAATAGAGGCTTGGGGACCAAAAAAACTAGCAAATCTCCTGTCAGGATTGTAATATCTTAGCACAATTCACAGTAATTTACGAACTTTGTAACTTATTTTATGCATTTTCAGGACAAATGGAATCACATTCCAAATAGGTTGCGGAACCCTAATTTGGGTTTCTGACGCAAACCTTTTTCCCTTTCCCCTCCCGCTTTGTCCCCCCCCCCAACTGCATGTATGACGCAGAACAGTTCGTTGCAGCAATTTTTAATGGGGACTGAAATAACTTTCAAGTGAGTCAAATCACGAAAGTGCGTTCAGGCTAGCAAAAAATACCGCAAGATACATAAGCCAAATTCTTCAACCTTTCAAACGCATTGTGCTCTTTCTCACAGTTGTTCTACCACTTTGACCGTAGTTTCAGTTGCGTTGGGTGCTCCTGTTCAAGAGGAGAGCGAGCGCGAACGAACAGGGCAATTGATCCGAGAAGCGTTGAACCGTCTCAAGCAGAAAGGTGATTTGAAAAATGAGGACGAGCCTCTGGTTTGCGATTGCTGGTGCGAAAAAACTCGCTGCGATTGCACTTGTGAAGAGAATGACCGGTGAAAGTGTTGAGAGACCGTGCTGTGCTATGAGTAAATAGATTTGAGGCAGAGAGAGCTACCGTAGCTTGCCATGGCGCTTTTCCCAGCGGGCTTCACAAAAACAGAGCATGCTTTTTGAATTTAGAGCAGAAATGAGGGCAAATGTGATGCAAATCGGCCGAGCATCTAAAGGGAGCTCTTCGGACGCCTGAATAATTAGAATTTCAGGCCTTTGTGTTTCGCCGCCGGAGTACGGTCTGTCGAATTAAAGAATGAGGCCGGAGTGTAGGGACGGCGCCGTACCTTGGGGGACGCAATCTTTTAGGTAAATTGGATGCGGCTTTAATCAGGTAAATCTCTGCGCAGCCAAGCGCACAGACCGTCCATTAACTAAAATTGGCTTAGGAGATGTGAGCCCCAACCTGGCCGGCGCCCTTTCCCACATACAGCAGCGCAGCTTTGTTTATCTAATTTTAATAAAATATACGCCACGCGACGTGTCACACTGCTCATCATTTATTAACCAACGCATGCCAATCCAGGTGCAATTGGCCAAGACTCACTTGGGATGCGACCCTTGGAGTTGCGTGATAGCGGACAGGTTTGGAACACCTGTCTTAGGAGCTATCCACGGCATTAATACAGAAACACAGGCCATTTGCCGTATGTGCGCGGACATACGATATTTATTGGTACGGAGGAGTGAGTAACGGATTAATCCGGTGAAAATCCGCGTATAAACAAGCAGAAGAGCAGTTGGGTTTGGAGGCAATTTATTGTGGCCGGACAGCAGACAATTTAAGTTGATCCGTGCTTAATCCTGCGAGAGCTAATTCCGCACCTCCAGGCCGGGCCAATTTTTGATTGCTCTAATGTCTCTCAGGACCGGGTCAACCTAGGCTCCTAAATTGAAAATTCGGACGCGTTTCCATAAAAATTCATATTAGGTGGTCCGATCGGCGTGTCAACTTGCAAACCTCCTCGGGGAAGCCAGCGACAGGCTCGAACCCTCGGGGCATCCAAACGCACTGACACCACTCGACCCCACTCACCTCTAGCCCACTTTATCTTACTGCCTTATTTAATCTTCAGATGTCACGATGTCACAACGGACACTATTCCTGCGCTTTCCTTCCCACTCTAAACTTGCTCTGCTCCTTGTTCGCACAAACAGATAACAGAACTGTCTAAAAACTCAGCCCTCAGCTTGGTTGCTATTTCAGTCCATATTTTCAAGTCGAAACTTTTCAAAAACTGAGTGTCGATTTAGCTGTGAGCGTGAGGGAAAGTGTGTGGCATGAGGCAGTGGCATTGGCAGACTGGGTGGGAGGGGGCGTAGGTGAGGCCGAGCCCAAATCCAAGCGCTTAGACTTATCAATCACCTCTGCGAGGAGCAGGCAGATGCTGTCCAATCACCTTAGATGCCCCTTTTGCATCTTAATCGAGTTATTGTTGTGTGCCGCCACCTGCTCCTTTTTGTGACCACCAGTAAACAGACGGTTATGCAAAAATAGTGGCCCCGATCTGTTAAGTCCGATCTTGAGGTGTCAACTGACCTTGGCGGCCGGCCACCTGCCTGTCTAATAGAGCGGCTAAATGCCCAGCTGCTACCTGCGGTCAATCGGGCCGGAAAAACGGCTCTCCGTTATTGTTACTGATTGGATCAATTATTGAGCGGCCAATTAGATGGGGTCTCTTACCTTCTGGCCAGTGCGATGAGTCAAGGTGGGAAGGGAGGCATTAAGTGGAATTGCTTTTTGAGGCGGTGCGTCTTTGGGTTCGAGGTCCCGCATGGGTTGTCGGCAATATTGATAAGGCTCTTTTCTGCTTGTTTGGCCGCGTCATAAATCTACCTGCGCCCGGCCCCAGCGATGGCCAATATCATTAAAGGAAAGGGTTCCCTTCGGGCCCGTTTGCCCGGTCAGGTAATCGGCCCATGCTCGCCGGCCATTCGTCACATTGCCGCCGCCGCTCCTACCCTCCGCCTCCTGGCCCTGGTTTGGTGGCCGTTTGCAAAATTTTCCAATTTGTCCGCCCGTTAAATTTATGCTAATACGAGCGCGTGCCACATCCATCTGTCTCTTAACACTCTGTCACGTTCACTCTCAGAGGTAGCGATTGAGCCGGCATACGGTAGGTGGAGTCAGCTGTAGAGGTCTGTTGTGTGAGCGGAGGTTACGGTAAGGTGTAGAGGCAGGTGGGGCGAGAGTAGAGGTATCGATTGTGGTATTTGTGCAAGTCTCATAAAAGCCAGGAGCAGCAGCGGCGTTCAATTAAGCACCGACTTGGCTGCCACCGGATTAGGTAGACCTGACGCACGGTTGCTGCTGATGAACCTAAATAACTGATTCAATTTCCAGCGCACGCACACTTGCAGCCCGGTAACTCGCTCGGTCCAGGCACCTCTCCCATTACCTAGCCGCTGCTCCACCGAGACCAACCAATTCCTTCTCTACTCCATTACAGTCGGTCTGCGTGTGTTTGTCCACTGTAGGTGTTCCTTAATTCATAGCGCTGCGTGATGGGCGTCTTTCCATTATTGATAGCGTAAGCGGCCGGTGGGAAGGGTTCAGATTTATAGAGGGGCGCGGTGGGTGCGCACAGGAAAGTTCGCATGCTAGTTTGAGGTCACGGAAGGCAGTTTGTATGGAGGCATAATTGCCAGTGAATGGGCACCAATTTCGGGCGCCAGTCTAAATTTATCGTCGCAGCGCTTCCTAGCACCTCCGAGCGCTGCCACAAGCAGCTCGACAATGGCGCGTTAATCAGGATGACAAATGTCACCAATGTCGCCTAATTGTGGTCGAGACGGTCGGGGCCCCCGGTCGGTCGCCGCTGAAACAGGCCCTGATTTGATTGTGGCCCACCCTGCATTCCGCGATCAATGCCCAGGCCCACCTTAATGAGCGTGATTCAAGCAGCCCGACCATGCGGCTGTCTTAATCAGCCGCTCCTCCCAGTCCCAAGGTACGTAGGTAAACAGAATTTAGGTATTGATGAGCGCTCTTAGTATTCCCCGCCGCTTCCGCGCCAGCTCAGGTTGCTCATGCCACTGCCGCCTCTGCTCCCTCGCTCCCTCACTGCAGGTGCTGCCACTTTAATTAGAGTTATGGAGGTGCACTCAGTGCCACTGCTACTGCACTGCCTTGGTCCGCTCCGTCTGTGTGTTCGTCAGTCAACGTTGAGCATTAGCTCTAATAGAGAGGAGACAGTAATCTAATTTTCACCTGCGTCTCGAGACGGTCAGCCTAATCCCCGGGCCAAAAGGTACCCTGATTGACCGTCAGCGTAAACAATCCGCGCTTTCACTCCTTAGTCCGCTAATCTTGTAAGGTCGCTCCAATCTACGCCGCACCCTGCACCTCCTACTGTAGGCACCTTGTAAACATAGCTGCGCCCACCCAGAATAGTTTAAGAAGGAATGTACAAGTGCATAGCTGTGTCGCTTTCCAACCTGGTTGAGTCAGTAATTAATGAGGGTCTGCTGGTGTTGTGCGTCTGACTGATGAGCCTTGTTCCAGCGGCGCCCCACCTGTCCTCACTTTGTCAGGTACAGACACGGCCTCTTGACGTCTTATTTGTAAGGCTGTGGCGCGCAAAACCCTGGGGGGTCCACGCTGTGTGGCCAGTTACAGGTGTTAGTGGCGTGAAATTAGAGAAATTTTATGGCCCAACACCCCAGAACCCACCTGTTTCTCCGGTCAATTTAGAGTGGTTGTGGCGGAGTTCAAGTGTGATGGCGAGTGTGCGAGTGTCAAAATAAATAGACTTAATCTAAAGTTGCATTACAGAAGCACCTTGGACCAGAGTTATGGCCGCGCGCGTGGCCGGCCGGGCCCCAAAGAAGGCCGCACTCCTAGACTATTAGGCGGCTTGACTCCCGGAGGAGCATTCAAAAATGCGGCAAACTTGATATAAGCAATTAATTTTATGGCCAACTTCTGTCCACGCCTGGAGGTAAGGGGTGGGTCGTTTAGTGTTCTGGATGGCCCAATCGAGCAACGTGTCCCCGTTCCAGAGGGTGCCCCGGGGAGGGCGGTACTAGGCTCAATTTTGCATAGGAATTGGTGCTATGCTTTGAGCTCAATGACTCTAATTGGTCAGCAATGCTTAAATCTATATCTATGTAAATTCGAATGGCATAAATACATACATCTTTGTTGGGCCAAACGCCGTCGTTTGCGGCTCTCTGCTGGTCACCGCCTGAGTCATTTTACCGCCACCGCAGATAACGGACTACCGTTTCTGGCCGACACGTGCCGTGGCCCGCACAGCAAATAAATCGCTTGCTAGGACAATGGCGGCTGTTTGCGATGCCCTCCAAAGGTGAATCTCTGATTAGGACCTGAGCCCCGTGTAAACAAAGGACTTGTGCCCTCAATAATCGGCCTTATTAATCGCCAGACTAAGCTCACGAGCCGACCATAAGCCGCTGAAATATGAGCTTCCCTCCACTTGCTCACCAGACTTGCCCTCCTAACCTCTGCCATCCACTTGAACTCTGCCAGCGTGGCTTCTGTAACCAGACGCGATGAGCTGTTGTGGCACGGTCTGGCTGGTAGGCAGGTTTTTGCCGATTTCACTTGTTTTAAAGAGAG
This sequence comes from Sabatieria punctata, assembly GCA_030248155.1. NCBI lineage: Eukaryota > Metazoa > Nematoda > Chromadorea > Araeolaimida > Comesomatidae > Sabatieria > Sabatieria punctata. The sequence continues at coordinate 18,834 of JASANB010008078.1, read as the reverse complement.
TGTGTTTGTGAGCGCCGCTTTTTGCCTCCCACCTGCTAGCCAGGGCGAGTTGAGGACAGCCGCACAATCTCGTCTGGCCAGGTACATCTGAGTGCGGGCGCCATTTGTGCCCATTCATCACTGCGCTCGGAATGCCGTGAATTCGACTAACAGGTGTAGGTGCGCACATCAAACAACGGCCAGGCTTTCCCACCGTCCACTTTTTCCAGCTTACTCACTACTGGTCTTTAATCTTTTGTCTCGGTCGTAGTGAGTCTCCGCTCTCAGGAGCACCTACTAGATGGCGGGTGATTATGTGAGGTCGAGACAGAGTGACGCATCGCCGTGTCTGTTGGGGTTAGCATTTAGCTGGCAGTAGCATTTGATAGCGCTCCACCGACCAGGGTCGGCAAACCTTATCTAAGACGTTAATTGCGAGATGGTGAAAATCAATGCCACGGCGAAAGGTGAGCGCCGCCGATGGGAAACGGCCCGTTAGGTGGGGGCAGCGCTGAATTATTTACTCATCTTATTATGACATATTTGCACAGAAGCGAATAAGATTGCTGCGCAAAGGAAAAAGCCCATTTCGTCCCCCACTCACCGGACCTCAAATCTCAGGTCTAGGCTTTCATGCAATCTGGGTTGTTTGCCGCGCGCGTTCCCTTTGGCTGTCCTGCTCGCTACGGTAGCAGCTTGATTGGCGTGCTGGCGCAGGTAGGCCACCTGGTCGCACCTACGATTAGCTAAGATGATCGAGCTCGCTAAAGCTCATCTTATTGTTTGTGCGGTGAGCGTCCGAAGGTGACAGATGTGGCGTTAATCCTATTTTGTTGGCCAAGACGTCTGGCATCCAATTATTCAACGGCATTAAACCTAGCGACCACTGTCCTGTCCTCAGATAACCTTTTCTCTCCTGATTGCCGGCTGTCCTCTCTCTCTCCTGCTCATTAGCTGCAGACGGTCTGCCTGGGTGTACGCAGATTTCTACGCATCATTGCGCTGCTAGATCGTACTGTAGGTAGGTTAGTTAGAGTAGTGGGTGGTCGCAGAGGTGCGCCACGTGCAGGAGCAGTGCCTACCTAGAGTCTGGTATCAGAGCGATGTTTAGGTTTTTTGGCCGGCGCAAGCATCACTTATCGGAGCGATGGATCAGGTGTGGCTCATCGAACGCCCAGGTTCTTAGCACAAAATCCGATAGAGCTTTTTGTGCCGTGCGCCTCTGGCTTAGGTAATTTAGCGCCGGAGATAGCCTATTGAGTTACTCGTCTCCAGGTGGGGGGCCTCCAACTCCTCCCAGATTAGAAGCCGGATTACGGCCTTTTCCGATTCGCTGGGCGCGTGTGTGCGTTGTGGCGCCGTGTCCGTGCAAGCGTTGGGCTGGCCGAGTGGAAGATGGGCTACTGTTTCCCAAGGTTTAAAATTACTGGCGCGCAGTACCTGTCAGGTTTCGAAACTCACATGTGTCCATTAATCAGGGCCAGGGCTAGCGGCCGCTGCAAGCTTCTTATCCACCTTACGTGCTGATTTATGCAAAGCCTCTCTGCGCCGCAAACACGGCTGCCACCTCCATCCCCCAGAAGAAAGGTTACTGTTGAGGTAGCGTCGCCCGCCCACCCACAGCCGCGGCCCCTCGGTCAGCAGCCTTTTGACGGATTCCATCAGCTTGTTGCTTTCTTTAAATTTCTTTGCTCACTTGCAGGTCTGCACCTCAATGACAGTTGTAGAGTCTTCCACTATGATAGACAGTCTTCCTCCCTCAGCTCCTGACCCCTTGCTCAACAGTCCTCTCAAAATGGAAACCAGTCAGGAGACCCTTCTTCAACCCAGTGTCACCTCAACCAGCGTCAAACCCTCAGGAGAGGTGACAATGGAGACCAGCCAGGAGACCCCACTGCAACCAAATGTCACCTCCACCACCTTCAAGCCCTCCGGAGAGGTGGATCTGCTGAGAAAGTTCAAGTGTCCCGAATGCGGAAAGGCCTTCAAGTTCAAACACCATCTAAAGGAGCACATCCGCATCCACTCTGGAGAGAAACCGTTTGAGTGTCCACATTGCCACAAACGGTTCTCTCACAGCGGCAGCTACAGCAGTCACATGTCCAGCAAGAAGTGCATGATAAACCTGGGTCTGCTAGATGCCACCACACTGGGTCCAACCATGCCCAACCCCGAGACCATGAGTGCTGTGTACCGATCCTTCATGCAACAACTGCAAATGGCCAACGGTCAGCCGGCCAACCCTCTGGCTCTCTACTTGAACTCTCTACGCGCCAACGGAACCGTTCCAGTGATGCCATTTGCGCCTCCTCCACCTCCAGTACCCACCAGTCTCTTCCCAAACCCCTTCCTCAACAACTACCGTCAGATGCTGGAGGTGAAAGCAGGTCTGCTCAACAGCTACTTCCAGAATGGCACCAACGATTCCAAGCCCATGGAGATGGACACTGTCAAACAGGAAGCTGATGACAGTGAGACAAGAACCGCTAGTGCTGAGCCAGACCAGAACGGTCAGAACATGGAGATGAAGGAAGAGCCAAGTAGTTCTCAGGGAGAAGGACCCAGTCCCTCGTCATCTGGAGACTGGAGACCCCTGCGGTCGCGGTCGTTTCTGACCGATGCTCAAGTGGCCGTGTTGCAAGCTCAGTTCAGACGCAATCCATTCCCCAGCAAATACGAGTTGAGTGCCCTGGCAGAGCGGATCGGAGTCAACAAACGAGTCGTGCAAGGTGAGACAGACGCCTGTATATACTGTAGAAGCCACAGTTTAATGCTGATCGTTTTAGTTTGGTTTCAAAACACGCGGGCCAAAGAGCGTCGCAGCAATAGAATGTCTTCGATGGGCCAACACAACTTTTCCTTGTTTCCACCAGCCGTCCGTCCCTGGTCCAACCTTCCGTCCATAGTCACTCCCGGTATGTATGAATTTGATGTGACAAACATCTGGGTTGAGAAGCCCAGGGATTTCGTAGGAATAATGGGGCAAGATTTTAAAAATGCGTGCACTACATAATGCTATGGGAATCTGTCGGAAGCCCGGTAATTAACCGAAGTTTTCCTGAAAATCAAGTGTCTACCGTAATACGCGACCGTAAATTGCACAAATTCACCGCCCTTGCAATCGTACTCATACAGCACAGCCCCACACCGTAATTAACAATTTAGATTTACGCTTGTGCTTAGTTTTAGGCTCAGGTTTAGAATCAGAATTTAATTTAAAAACTAGTTCATGCTCTAGCTTAGCTTTAGACCAGTGGTTACGCTTTAGCTAAACAGATCAGCCACCCTACCAAGGGGCAAGTCGTCTTGTATGATAACCAGATGGCATGGCATCGTCGTCGCGTCAGTTAGCCTTCACTTGTATCCCTGTCCAAGTACCATGCTACCGTATATACTCAATAAATTCGCGTCGAAAACCGTAAACGATTTAATGAACAGGGCTTCCGATCGATTCCCTTGGTATAGCAGGTTTTATACTCTATGATTTCTTGAATTTTTTGGCAATACTTTGTTTTCTTATTACACACTCTAGGCACTACAGCTAGAATTGAAAGAGCGAAGTGTAGGAAAGTATAGCGTATGGGTTTCAGGTATGGGACCGGTGCCATTCATGCACGGTTCGGTCACTCCGTTGCTCAGCGGCTGGCCCGTCAACGGAGCCGCTTCAGCCTTGCTGCAGCGACAAGCAGCGGCACAACAGCAGAACGCACCGAAATCGCCCAGTTCAGAGCAGTCTAGCCCTGTCGACCAACCTCTAGACCTGTCGCTCAAAAGCGGTTCTGAAGACGCTCAGGTAGTAACCCTTGTCTGATGCCGAATCAATCTAGTGTCTCTTTCTCTGTTTCAGCCAGCCAGTCGCTGCAGCAGCGTCAAGTCCGATTCGGCGATCGTGTCCTCGAATGGCAGAGAGGACAGCGGCAGTCACAGCAGTCGCTCTGAACCTATGTGGAGTGCCGAGGAACTGTTGGGCTTCGTACAGAGAGAAGGACAGTTCGTTCGAGACACACTCGCTCAGGCTATGCAGGTACAGATTGCCGGCTCTTCTCCCCACCCCCAACGGTGGCAAGGTTTAAATTAAAGGTTGTGGTATAGACGGCTGGGGAAAGTGTCTAATAGTTCAACAGCTACAGTAGTACTAAATGCGCTTCAGGACTCAAACGGTATGCAGCCAAACTCGGACGCTCAGTCAGACATTTCGGATAGCAGTCACGAGCCACCATGCAGCACCAGCGGAGGGGGCATCTGGCCGAACTCAATGGTCAAGCCGCCGTCGGTCTTCATGTCCGGCTACAGCATGCTGGGCAACGATCTGGCCTCTTTGAAAAAGGCGCTCGAGGTAAGCAGGCAAATTGGCGGCAAATTCAAAAAATCGATTGGTGGCAGGGCGCAACTTTACTTTCGAAATCAAATCATAAAGCCAAGTTTGGTTGGCACGGCCCGGACCTACTAAAGGAAGAGCTATTTAAATCAAATCAAATCAGAGCAATTCTGCTTTGCAGAGTGGCAATCTGGACAGCGATTTCGAAAGTTTGGAGGACGGCGTCCGTCGCCGACGCAGCTGGAAACACCACAAACTGGAGGAGGAGGGACTGTACGCCTGCGACCAGTGCGACAAAATGTTCGGCAAACAAAGCTCGCTGGCCAGACACAAATACGAACACTCAGGTAGGTCGAGGAAAGCCTGACACAACCGTACTGTTGAGCTGTGTACAGTGCAGAAGTTGCAGGCCAGCGGCCGTACAAGTGCGACGTGTGTGACAAGGCGTTCAAACACAAGCACCACCTCACCGAGCACAAGCGTCTGCACAGTGGCGAGAAACCATTCCAATGCGATAAATGCCTCAAGAGATTTTCACATTCCGGCAGCTACAGCCAGCACATGAACCATCGCTACAGTTACTGTAAACCTTACAGGGAATAGTCTGCACTTGTTGTTATGGCACCACTCTTTGTAAATTTTGTTGCTGCGCCGTGCGTCCCTTTTGAACGTATTTTTTGTTGTCTTCCAAGTCAGCGCTAGCCTAGTTGCTCTTGCCAAATGTACACCATGTTTGTGCTTCCCTTCTGTGTAACGGGAAACTGTTGTCTTGTCGCCTACCTTACGTGCGATCCGACCTCGGATTTTTCTTGTTGCCAAATTATTTACGCGACAGTATTCGAACAAACCTGTGTATATGATTCGTTTTATAAGCGGTTTTACTTGCTTCCTACTTAATACGTGTACGATATGCATTTGATGAACGAATTCGAACAAAATCATTGTGCTTCCAGTTGTGTTTATATATATTGGTCTTCCCGTATTTATGTAGATCTTTATTAGTTCTTCCGACTTTGTGTAGACAGCGAACTTACGCGGCCCATTACCTTACCGACTTGCCAGTACACTGACTGTTGTCTCTTCCAAGGAGTGTTATGGATGTTGTCCGGTGCTTGCTTTTTCGTGCAACTCTTACTGGTTAATCCAATGCACAGTATGTTTGCTTTACGGAATTAGTTCTTTTTGACGTCAACAATCTCTAAGTTCGTGGCCCTAGTCTAGTGTCCATATAAAACAGGGATATTATTACAATGTTGTCCTTTCTGGCGTGCGCGCGTCGCCTGTGAAGTGAATTCTTTAGGCCAAACATTGTGCAATTAGAATGTAATTACACTGATTATTATTATTATAGATGTTGCGATTCTGAAAGTTAAGTCTTTGGTGTCTTATTGTGGTTTGTTTTTTCGATGTTTCGTTGCATAAAAATATCTTTTTAATTTAAGGTCAGCAACAGAACTTCCAAAAATCACCTGTTTAGGCCAAGTGCGCGGTTTGAAAGTACAGAGCTGATTCCTAAAGATTTCGACAAAAATTTAGAGAAAATCCAAATAATAATAATAATAATGCTGTAGGTTCACACGACAGACATAATCGAATAAATCGAAGCACTAAATCCATTACTGCGAATACGTACAAAAGCTTACCTGAATGTGTCATTGCCTCGAAAGAAAGCAGAGCTATTTTAACATACTGAACATCTGCAACAGTTTCGCGTACGCTGATATCCAACCGACGCTAAACCCTTTCAGGAACAAACTATCTCTGTTGAAAGAGCTGACACCTACAAACACAAATTGCTACTAAGCTAAAGCATGTACTGTAGAAAACAACGGTGTTCGCTGAATGCTTCTATAACAAGCGACCGAATGGTTAGCGTTCGGTTCGGCTAAAGGTTGTGATTTCCAAGTGGCTCACAACAAATTCCTGCCAATTTTAGCCAGGAAAATCGTGGTAAATAAGTGCAAGAAACACCAAGTGGCACAGTAACCCAGTACTATGGTGCTAAAATGCTTTACACACGAGCTTAACGTATGCGTACATGTACGTACCCGCAGACAGACGTGAAATAAGTGCACAGTATTCCTGTTTTATATAAGAAAACAGACGCCAGCAAGAAGCCTAGATTGTAGCAAAGAGGTCACTTTCTCAGATCAACCAACATCAAAAGCACCGAGGTTCGCTCTTGCCGAGACAAAAGTAAGGAAGAGCCGTTCAACGAAGTTTGAACAGTTCCAAATAAAGCAGAACGTTGTCCTTGCTAAGACTGTATTTGACGTCATCAGCCGAAGTTTTGATCGATTGCCACTGCGTGCAGCCGGCTCTGAACTGCAGCAACGGTTCGAATTGGTCGTCCACCGACAGCATCAGATGGATGGTCAGCTGCCGCTCAGGTTTCAGCGACGTCAGCAGATTGTACAGCAGAGCTATTACCTGAAACAATTATCTGATCTGAAGTGTGAACAAAAGTACAATTAAAGTGGTGACATTTCCCTTATACACACGAATTTCAGAACAAACATTGGCCTTTTCCAGCGGGTAGGACAGGACTAACGTTCAGTAATCTGTTTCCCAAGTTTATAAAATCTCACCTCCCTCTATTACAGGCAGCCACTTATAACGGCAAATCGTAGGGAGATACGGAATTCCTTCTCTCCCTGAGATTTTAGGAAACATACATGTACATAGGGACGAAAATTATAATCTACCAAGCGTTGCTAGAGGCTGCTAGAAAGCCTCCAGATGCGTTTTTAAGCCATAGAAATAAATTTGGCAACTATGCACCAAACCCGAAATTTTCGTTAATTTTCAAACGAAAATTTCGATTTTTTGACGAAATTTGTGTTAGAAATCCGGTCTTTTTTCAGAGATCGTGCGGCTTTTGGGTAGCAGAATTCCCTGACCTTTCCCTGACTTTTCCATCACCAAAGTAAAAACTCCCTGACCAACCAGGGTGAGGAAACTGCAAACAATGTGAAAAAAATTGAAAAATTGACTTTGTAAAACGCATTTAAACGGTATTCAGAGGGTAAATTTCCGGTTTAAGGTGTAGTATGACTTAGAGTGTTTTTCCTTTTTCATTAAATAAGCCGAACCAACCCGCCAAAACCACCCCACGCACCCATCTGGAGCAGACTTTTGTTCCTGGACCCACCGACCAAAATGGCCGCTACCCCAAATCGGTAGGCCCATCTCTAAATTTTTGAGATTTTAGCTACGCTCAACCCTTTTTTCCGGCCCATGCATGTTCTGAACGTTTTAAAATTTCTCAACAATTTCACTTAATCTTCGATTTCTCTGGACTGGGTAAAGCCTGTTGCATCAAGCTTTATCAAATAAAACAACCCGAATTTCGGCACCAATGTTCTAAATTTCCGCTTATTTGGCCAAGGTCTGCGGAAATCATAGCAAAAAGAAATGTCCACTTCTCAGACGAGACATCCTTTTGCCCATAGAAAAAGAGTCTGGATTATGTATTTTGTGGTACTGACACGAAAAAAGCTATTTTGCGTTTATGTGTTCCTGTTTTTTGAAAATGCCAAATTTTCACGTTAACTGTTCCCTACCCACAAGCACCTAGAGTTGTAAAAAAACTTTTTTTGAAAGCCAAAAAAAGCTTTTTTTTATGAAAATTTTTCATTTCGAAATTTTTTTTTTTCAAAATTTTTTTCCTTGCATGAAATATAGCTTGTATGAGATGCAAGGATGCATCAGAAGCAATTTTAAATACAAAAGCTGATACTTTGGTTCAAACATAGTGTTACAGTCTGAGAGTCGACATTCTACCTGCAGCATTGCTCACAGAGTGTCTGCTACCCTTCAAAACCTGTTTTTAGGCTTAGAATAGGCATGAAATTGATAGAACTGCACTGCTAATGTATATCTGAGGCTAAATTCAGAGATTTCCCCCAAAAATTTCCATACTGTGAATAAAATAAAAAATTTTCGAAATGGGCCTTCAAAAAAAAGCTGTTTTTTTTTTTAAAAAAAGCCTATTTTTAAAAAAAGAGCATAACACTACAAGCACCCCTCCTCTTTGCTGTTATGAGGTGCTTAGGCAGCTCCAGTTCGGTTCCCATTTACCTACTGGTCATCACCAGGTTTCGGTGGTCTGGGTTGGGCTTTGTGTCGACTACTTACAATCGTTTCGACCAGTTTCGAACCCACAAACAACCACTCTCACAGACACCTAAGCCAGATTTTTCACTGAAAGTAAAAATCCGCTAGATTCTAACCGGCAGTGCTATAAAGCTGAACTCTTCAGGGTTTTAATTACATATAAAGATAGGTTAACCTGCAAAATTTGGAATAGGTCTGACGAAGGGTTCCTGAGATATTTACGTTGAAATTTGACGTCTGAAAATTCAGGTCAGTTCATTTCGGAGGGGCATAACTTCAGGCCACAGCAGGCTAGCAGGTTAGAACATGGTCAAATCAGACTGTAAACAAATAATAATAATAATCGTGCCAAAATCCTTTCATTCGGTCAAAAATTGATAGAATGGGGGCCATTTGAAATTATTCGGAAAAACTGAAAAATGGCCAATACTGTATTTACCTTAAAATTGAATCCGCCCCCAGGCACACGAGCTTCGAGAGCAAAGTGGGTGAGTGTGGGCAGCAGTGCCAACGACTGCACCAGCTGGTCCGGAAAGCGAGGCTGTTCCAGCAACTCCACTCGTTCCAGCGCACCCAGACAGCCCGGTTTGGCCTGGCTGACCAGTTTCTGCAGCTCCAGCGCGTTCTTGCCGCCGGCCACCACCAACTTCTTCAGCGAAGGCTCAGGAGTGCTGGCACAGATCTCCAGCAGATCTTCGGCTGCCAAATGCGGCACTCCAGCCACTGCCAGACTGGTGAGGGGCTTGTTCCTCAGCGCTGCCACCAGACCGACCTCGTCGTGTCCGCCGCGGACCACCAGTTGTTCAAGCTGGGAGCAGTCTTCGACCGCCTTCCACAATTGCATCTCGTCCCCAGTGGCAAAGTCAGTTATGTCCATCTCCAGCTGTGTGAGTTTGGCGCCGAAGCGCTCGATCAACCAAATGAACAGACCGACGGCCGGCTTGGACGCTTCGCTCGGCCGGTAGACCGCTGCCACTGAGCGCAACCACTGCAACCGACTCTCCTCCTGGCACAGAGCATCTACGAGGTGCTCAAAGCGTCGGGCTGAGAAGTGACCCAGCAACAGTTCAATGCGCCGCACACGCATGCGTTGCAGCAAAATGCACTTCTCCTCGATCTGCGTCTTCGTCAGCACTTTGTCCAGTCGCACCGTGAGGATGTCCTGTTTGCTCCAGGAGTCCTCGTGCTGTAGAGCCGTCTGGAATCGACGGCTCACCAGCTCCAGACGCATCTTGCTCGCTATGTTGGTGATGTGAGACAGCAGCTGGTGCAGCACCGAGTCCGGTACGTCGTCAAATAGAGACGCCAAGTCCGAACGATCGGCTAGCTGAAGGGGATCTGTTTTTTTCACCGCAACTCAAGAAATAATACAGGGTGTTCGACGTTTGATTGTAGCGGCGCGCGACTGTGTGAATGGAATGCAACCAAATTTCACACAGATATGGTGGCACAATATTTGTGTGAAATTTGATTGAATTCCGTTCACATAGACGCGCGGCAAACCATCAAATGTGGAAGACTTAGCGTGGGAGACTCTGTAGAGTCTCCAGAGGTACCCTCGGACTCTGGGCTACTCTCATCCGGTACGGTACTATTAGGCGACGCCTATTAGGCGATGGCACTATTAGGCGACAAAAAACACTAATAGATAGTAGTACCAATTAGGCGGCCCTTCCGAATCAGTCAAGGGCCATGTTCAGCAATAAGCCTAAATGCGCTATTTTTAACTATGCATGGCTAAGTGGCACTAAAATCATGTCTCGTTGTTAATCTTATAACTCGTTGACTTATACATAGCTAAACAAGGCTATATTCACCTGCCCTGATTGTTTCTAACTCAGATGAGTGGTAACCAATGTTGCCGCGCAGACTTATAGAAAAAATTATTCCTGTCGCCTAATAGTACCGCTAAATCGCCTAATCGGCGTCGCCTAATAGTCCTGCTTCGACTCTCATCCCCCTTAACCTCCTACAGAGGAGGCGGACCCCTGAATGAGCGGAAAACCCTCCTTTCATGCACAGGCACAAAATAGAGCCCAGGTGGTATGGGCTTGTTTGCGCTGCCAAATGGGTCAAACGCTTGAGGGCATACATGGGCCGAGGGGTATACCCCTCCCCTCGGCCGGCCATACCCCGCTCGGCCGGCCGTACCCCTCCCTCCCCCACCCATTTTCGCTTATTTAAGGTAAAATAGGCGTTTTTTGGCCTTTTTTTCGGGGACCCCCCCCCCCGAGGTCTCCAACCCCCTCCGGATTTTTCCGGCCCATGCATGCTTGAGGGTGGTACTAAACGAAAGTGTAATCCTTCCATCCAAGAGCATACCTTAATCTCACCGTCTTTGTGTTTCTGGCGATACCACGGATTGGACTCGCAAATCTATAAATATAAAAGTTGCCGATACTTTCTCTTCCTTTGGGTTTAGGGTTTAACATCATGTAGTAACCATACATGAGCCCCGGGTGCCTAGGGTTTTAGCCACAACTTGGGATCCATGTACCACAGAGCCCACTCAGCACCTGAAGCAGATTTTTCTAATGTAGGTCCACCTACAAATTCACGGATTTTGACCAACTAAACCTATTTTCTGAACCAATACATGTAACAGGTGATCCGCCGCAAAGGAACCAATTACTGTTTCTCTCATTCAAATATGACAGTTTCTTGACAAAAAAGACAATGATTAACATAAAAATGTTTTCAGAAAATGGGGCAGAAGGTTGTGAGGAAAACGACGTTGAAGCCATTCCGGAGGGGTGCGGGCCGATCTGATGTGTCTTAAGGGAAATTAGTACCTTGAGTTGTTCGTCATGCATAAAGTCGTTGGATACCGACAGCAAAGCTCTCACTTCTTCGAGGCGTCTGTTTCTGATTCTGTCAGCCAAAAACTTACAAATCACATCTGTAAGCGCATCAAACGACAGTTCATAGCTGGCCTAAACGTTGAGCTTGCTGGTTTGTCATTTACAGAGCCACCACGCCGCCGTACCTGCAGAAGTTTGATCAGAGCTTCGTTACCCAAGTCCTTCAGAAATTTCCGATTCCACGCACTCAGCTCACCTTTTCGTATCAGGTCACCTTGGTTGTTGGCAAATTTTTCACACCAAAGCGACAACTAAACAGATATTAACTGCGAGTCAGGTAAGAAATGTCAAACGCCTGAAAGACATGTAAAGAGCCATGTCAGCGATTTGGTGATGTTTTTAGTTAGTACAAGAGTAGAAACGGCCACCTGGAAGACAGTTTTTGCAAATTTCCTAATATGACAGAATTATGGCTTTTTTTTGCCATTTTCACTCCAAAATTCGTTTTTTGCCCATAACTCATTAATCAATCGTCAAAATTTAACCAGCAATACATCAAAAGATGCGGTTTTCTTCAAATAATATGTTCTGAAAACTGCAGCTGTCTTGGTCTCTTGCTTTATGAAATATTCACGAGAAACTGATCTAAAACACCCCAACCTTGAAGTCACCTTTCCCTGCTAGAGGTGCCTACTTTAAAAAACCCTCTGGCAGTTTAATAAACTATAAAAATCCTCAAGGGCACTTTTCATGTGAAAAAATTGAAAAAATCGATGTTAAAGTTTAAAAAAAACGTGAAAATTTCCGTTCCCACCACCCACCCGACTTAGGCCAGACCCCCCTCTCGAGACGATTTTTCCGACCCCCCCCCCTTCGATTTTTCAGGCAAGTATTTTTTTAGCAAATCTTTGCGATTTTTTACGATTTCAGACACAAAAATTGCCAAAATCGCCTGTAAAACAGCACTTTTTAGCTGTATTTCAGCCCAAATTAGCGATTTCGGACGATTTTTATCCTAAAAATTGCGATTTTTCCGATTTTCAAGCGTTTTTAGTGTCCAACCCCCCTCGAAAAATTTCGGCTCAGACCGCCCTCCGCCCCGGCAGGCGCCAGACACAGACATGGGCAAAGGGGGGCTGAGGGGGGTTGGCCCCCCATCAGGCTCTGATCTACCCCCCATCAGGAATTTTTGGAAGTATTTTGTATAGAAAATTATGATAATAAAAATATGCCTGGAATAGGCGTAAATGAGCTCAGAATAGCTAATTTTAACTTATTTTAATGAAAAATAAGCCAAAAAACCCTGATTTTCGCCAAAAATCGGACTTTTTGGCTTACCACCCCTCAGGCGCTCCTACGGTCCTACACCTTCAGGAATTGAAAATTCTACCCCCCCATTAGCCGAAATGCTAGCCCATGTCTGGCCAGACACCCCCAACCCCCTCCCCTTAGGCGGATGGCCTGTTACCATACATGTAACAGGGGGTCTGGGGCTCTGCCCCCCCCCACCCGACTCAGGCCAGACCCCCCCCCCCCCCCGAGACGATTTTCCCGACCCCCCTCCGACTTTTCTGGCAAGTAATTTTTTGAGCAAATTTTAGCGATTTTTTACAATTGCAGACACAAAAATTTGCAAAATCGCCTGCAATACATCACTTTTTAGCTGTATTTCAGCCCAAATTAGCGACTTTTGGGGATTTTTAGCCAAAAAATTGCGATTTTTTCGATTTTTGAGCGTTTTTTAGTGCCAGACCCCACCTCCCAAAATTTTGGCTCAGACCCCCCCGGCCGGCGCCAGACCCCTCGCCCAACCCCCCCTCACCCCTTCGGCGGATGACCTGTTTTACATGTATGTGTTACATCACATGAATGACACCAACTGCATGGCATACCATACCCTCCAGCCCCCTTCTTAACCAGCGCTACCGATTCTTTCTTCTGGACTTCAAAATTCAACCTCTCTCCTCAACCGAAATGGAAATCCGTGTCTGGTACTGTAGTAATACCTACTGGTGGTTGGTAGTATCTATTACTATCTACCTTTTCTAAGGTGCACTTTTCGATTGACGACGCTTTCTGGAGCAAAGCAGTTTCCTCTAACTGAGATTTTGCATCTAAAACACAATGGAAAGGTACAAAAACAATTGCAGGAAACAGTCGTTAAACAAAATCCAAGCATCACCGTCTTTCCTGGACAAGCACTCTATTATCTTCGTACAGACGGAGCGACGTTGTTCCTCGGGCATTTTCAGCACAATCACCATTGCCGGCGCTTCTAGACCAATCCACTGCTCCACAGTTGTTAAAAAAAATTTTTTTTTTGAAGGCCAAAAATTTTTGCTTTTTTTTTTAAAAATTTTAAAAAAAAATTTTTTTTTTTGAAAATCGTCTTAAGGGGTCCAGTGTGCTAGTACAGGCACTTACAAAAAAATTTCCACTTTTGCACCTCAAGTCAGTTAAGAAACCTGTTCGAAAACGCCAATACAGGTCTAAACACTGCCTGTAACTGCATAATTACACCAAAAATTGTCTTTAGAGGCACATCTAGGTGAACCTAAGGAAGGATTTCTTATGCAGTCGCTGCTAGACTCAGTATTATGCAAGTTGCTGGATAAAATGTTGGCTGCTAACAAAGAATTTACAAAAAATTGCACGTATTTACGTGAATTTTCGCACTTTTTTCCTTAATTTGCATATTGATTTTTCAAAAAAAAAATTTTTTTTTGAGCCTTCAAAAAAAAAGCTTTTTTTTTAAAAAAAAAGTCTTTTTTTTTAAAAATTTTTGACCATAACAACTGTGCACTGCTCATCTACCTCCACCAACCACAAACCTAACTGCCTTTTGATTTGAACTTTCACACACTGGCGCTACTGTTTTTTTGCTAATATGAAATCAGATGGTTGGGGTGTGCACCGCGCGGGGTCAGTGCCCAACAAAAATGCAACTAAAATGCAACTGAAATTGCCCCCGAATATTTTGCGACTAAAACTACGGTGCGTTGCAAATGTAGTGATTGGAATGTGTTAGCAGCCTAAATTATCGTTAAACGTTCGAAACAGTGCACAATCTGAAACAGTACTCTCTCTCGTATCACTCTTCCTATGTTTCTGGACCGATTGATACTGAATAAACTGAAGTGTAAATTGTGTTGTGTGTTTGGTTGAAAGGTTTTTTATTATGTCATTTTGGATAGCGAGGTGCAGGCAGATTAACTTTCAACAACAGAATCAAGAATATGTACCGAACACATGAACTGAGTCGAACGGGCTAAGTTATCAAAAGAGAAACATATGTTGTTCGGTTGTGTACTGCATTTGGTTTTTTATGCCCCAATACCCAATACTAATTAGGACCTATAAAAATCGATAAAAATACTTGTTGAACTGAAAAACTGACCTGAAAAAATCGAAAATATTGACCGATGATTAGGTATAGAAAGCCGTTTTTGCGTTAATAAACTAAAGATTAAGAATGTCTTATACTGTCCGCTTTTCTAAGTAGTACACTAGTAATTAGTGCAATTTCTCTGTTCTTATCTAAGATGAACGCTTGTGGTTCAATTGAAATTTGTCATTTTTAGTGATATAGAATGTACAATGTATTAGTATAGTACTGCACCCAGGGGGTGCGGGCGGGTCTGGTACACCCCTTTCCAGTGGAGTACGAAGAAAAATCCTCCGAAAATAAGAAACATTCTAATACAGTTGATCATGCATAGACTAAAACTGTTAATTTCTGCTTATTTTACCCCCCAGAACGGCTTCTAAATGCTTGCTTAAAAGGTAATTTTTCTAAATTTCTCGCCCTAGTTGGACAATTGCCCAACGAGGCCTCTTGGAAATTTTAATCCCTGTGAAAGAAATCCTGTGTACACCACTGGAATGTACTTGTTCACTGAAGTGCAATTTTTGGCTCAGCTACGCGAGTATTGGGTATTTTGTATTGGGGTATTGGGTTTTTCAGGTATTGTTCGCACTCTAGTTGATACAATCCATAGATCTAACAAGGGTGTTCCCCACCCGAAGGACGACCCCCGGATCAGAATCTCCGAGACATCTTTAAGTGCCCCCAAGTTTACCAATGGTAGCTGGCTTGATGGCTGACCGCATTAGAAAGAAACGGCAGCAACATGAGCCCACACCACTCCTGCGTACTGTACGGAAGCGCAAGTATGACATGTACGCAAGTCGAGATCAAGGAAAGCCAGCGACCGAAAAAGTCAAGCAGCGCGGACCGTACGACACAGCACGGCACAAGTCATCTAAGGAAAGTGACTCTGTGTTCTTCAAATGGGGCAGAGCCTAACAATTGCAGTCGCCGTGCTTTAAAACTAACCGGCGACCGCTTTTTTTCTGTGTTGGGCACTGACCCCGCGCGGTGTGCACTATCCCCGCGCCCCGGTACGGGCACAGCCAGGGGAGATGATAATCACTGGAATGGAACGCTGGAATGGAGTGGAACGGCCATGATAATCGCTGGATTGCCAAAATCGCCTGCAAAACAGTACATTTTAGCTGTATTTCAGCCCAAATTAGCGATTTTTGGCGATTTTTAGCCGAAAAATTGCGATTTTTTCGATTTTTGAGCGTTTTTAGTGCGCTACCCCCCTCCCAAAATTTTGGCTCAGACCCCCCCCCCAACCCCCCTCCCCCATCGGCGGATGACCTGTTACATGTTTTCATACATACAATATTTGTGCTGCAAAAGTGAATCAAAATTTACTGAAAAAAGGTGCTAAAACGCATTTTCAAGGCATTTTGGGGCTTTTTGAAATTTTGAATGCCTCCTGGGCGTTACCTAACACAAGATGTTCTGGACATCTTGATAAGGGGGAGAGTAGTAGAGGGGGGTAGAGTAAGGCATCAGAGGTAAGGTGACTTGGAAGAAGATCTTGACTATCTAAGACATCCATAAGCTCTTCATCGACGGCAGTAAGAGGACGCAGAGTGGTAGTCCAGGTTGATGAATGGAACCAGACCAGCAGCAATAGGGAGACGCGAGGGGCTGAAAAGCGTTAGAGACAATAAGTTGGGAAGGTGCTGACCAGGCAGGTGAACGAGTGGGAGAAAAGCCACATCAGTGAACCATTCGTTGAGTGAAGAAAGCAGCTCAACCTTGCGGTGACAGAGACTCGGGAATTATAGATGAGAAGATGCAGAAAGAAATGCATCAGCATAAGAGAAAATGAGCTGGGTGCAAAAGTGCAAACATATTCAGGAGGTGAGATAAGGCAAGTGTGGCTACCAGATCTTCAGCACTCTATACCATACATCAATGATGCGAATGTTGAAAGAGTCTTGCGACCCTTGCGAGGATGCTGGGACGTTAATGCAGATGGGAACTGCACACCAACTACCTCAAAGAGGCACGTCCCGGATTGGATTTGAGGAAATATGAATATGTATAGGGACATATAAGAATTTGGCAGAAAGAGGTTGGAAGAAGTGATTGGCCGAAAGAGGAGTCGGCGTTAGCAGTAAAGCAGCTTTGACTTGCAAGGCAAACCAAGCCTGCCTTACTCCCCCCTCCACTGCGGGGGAAGTCCCGACTCGTGGGAGGGGTGTAATGTTCTTACAAATGTATAGATACATGGTTTGGGGCGAATAAATAAATAAATAAATGAATAAGCATATGCGTTATGTAATTCAAATAAAAGTGTTAGTCTACGCCTGCTCCACTGGGGATAGTTACCCATACAGTCCTGTAAATAGTTGCAGGATGAGCTTAGAGCGTTTTGACGGCCTAATTACGTTCCAGTGATTTCCGTTCCATTCCAGCGATTATCATGGCCGTTCCATTCCATTCCAGCGTTCCATTCCAGTGATTATCATCTCCCCACAGCCAGACGCGAGGTTGGAGGTAATATCGAATCGGCGCTGGGGGAATCGGCGCTCGGCGCTCGGCGAGAAAATACGGTAGCGCTAATGCGGGAAAAGGTTGCGCTTGGGCTAAATAAAATATTGAATTATACGCCCGTAACCAGCTGCGCGAGTTTAACATGTTCCCCCTTTTACATAATGCAGACAGCCTTAAGGCGGATTTATACTTCTGCCATCATGATGGCTTGGCACTGGCCAATAGTAGAGATGTTCACGAGCCAAAAAATCGCGGCTCGGCTCGGCTCGATTGTGAGCTGAGCTGGCTCGATTGTCAGCTCGTTTCAGCTCGTTCGTGCTTACCTCCAAGCTCGCTCGAGCTCGCCTCGCGAGCTTTAAATTTGGCGGAAAGCTCGGAAAAATGGAAAAGTATCACCATAAAATCAATACCTAAAGCTTTTCCTCACTAATGACGCCATTTTTATCGTTGATACCTTTAAAATAATGTAGCAAACATAGAAATTAAACGAAAATTAGCCTCCAAAGGCACAATATTTTCAAAATTTGATTAAAATTACACATTTTTAAGTCTGTTGCGCGATCTGGGCTCGGCTGGGCTCGGACCGCGAGCTTTCTAACCTTGATAAGCTCGCTCGATCTGGGCTCGCGAGTCGAGCCGAGCCGAGCCGAGCCGAGCTTTTTCAGGCTCGTGAACATCTCTAGCCAATAGGCGTTGTGGATGGGGTGCTAAAAGCAGTGGCGTATCCAGGATTTTGGAAAGGGGGTGGTGTAAAATTTTGAAAGTGCCTGGTTAGGTCGCTGCCCAACCAGGGTAAGAAAATTTAGCAAAATTTGCCTTCAAAAACACGTTTAAAACGCATTCCGAACTTAAAATTAACAGAAACTACAAGTTTTAGTAGTTTATAATGGCCTGGTTGAGCTTCTGCGGGACGAGAAAAGAAATTTTGAAAATTTATCTTCAAAAACGCATTTGGAAGGCATTCTGAGCACAAAATAGACAGTTTTAGTACAAATTCATTAGTTTCTTATATTTTGGCAGACTTTTTCTTCCTACCTCCGCCGCTAAGGGGGGTGTACCCACGCTACACCCACGCTACACCCCCTGGATACGCCGGGTTGGGCCGTCGTAGCCCCTGCATTAGGCCACACTGCGGGCCCATCACGCTCACCCATATGCATCCTGCCCTTCCTTCGCTGCCTTCACTACTAACCGGCACACATGTTCGGTGTCAGTCTGAGCAGGTCTCAGTGGTAGCTGTCCCCGTTCCCGTATGTCCCAACACATGTGTCGCTGTAACAACTTTCGGTGGCCTGGGTTGGGCTTTGTGCCGACGACCAACTCTTTGCGGCAAGAAACTTGCCCCGCCGAGTGGATGAACGCACGACGTCGCAGCACAGTGGCTTTGCGGCCTAAACCAGTACACCAACTGTGCCGGCCAGCTGTGAACTTATTATCGGTCTATCCCCCTCACTGATGTGGACATTAGAAACTTACGGCTTCTGAAGAGTCACTTGAATTCGGTCGAGTCCTTGCAGGGTTCTTTACTGTGCATTTTTCAAATCAGAAATAATCGTGAGGCAATCCTTTGCACAACGAGAAATTTCGAAAATAGTACGTTTAGAATTTAAATTTCGAGCTGGCTATGGTATCTTAGATGTTCACGCAACAGAAGAATTAAAATTTCGCGCTTCTTAGTATTTTAGATGTTCACGCAACAGCTCAAAAATTAGCGCCGAGCGCCGATTCCTCCAGCGCCGATTCGATATTACCAGGTTGGATGT
>JASANB010008077.1:0-17370 GCA_030248155.1 Sabatieria punctata | reverse complement strand
ACAGTCACGTCTCTGTTAATCCGGACCTCGTTAATCCGGATATTCGCCTTCCGACAAGATTACGCCAGGTCCCACTTTTCCCCCATGTTATATGTCTCGTTAATCCGGATTCGGATTCGTTAATCCGAACACGTTTTTCCTGGTCCCAACTTCGATTTTTACACGTTAAATGATTCGTTAATCCGGATTTCGTTAATCCGGACAAATTCTGGTGCTCTGATTCTTTAATCCGGACGCAAGTTGGCGCCTCAAAATTTCAATTAATTTCGCTAATTAAGCAAAAAATGTAAAAAAGATCGAATTTGGTCATTCAATATCCAATGCGGTAGAACAGTGGCTCGAAATTGATAGCTATGAAGCCACTGGCGAACAAGTATCAGTTGAGGAGCTTGTCGCTCTTTATATGCAGGAGTCCTCAATCTGTCAGACGAAGAGGATGAAGTAGAATTGCGGGCTGCGAATCCACAAGCACCTCCCACTCGTCTAGAGGTTTTCAATTCTCTGTCTATAATCAGTCATTTCTGCCAAAGTCACATGGAGTACATACAGCGATTACAAACGTAGCTGTAGTAAACAGACTTCGATCACAGACTTTATGTCGACGAAATAGAGAGTTACACTTGTTTAGAGCCGTTTTTGTGGTGCAAAATTCGATACAACTGTTATGTTTATATTCTAACAGTAAAGAGAACATTGCGGTACTGCTTTTAAGCTGAAAACAACGTTTTTAAATTTTCTTTCGTTAATTTGAAATTCGTTAATCTGGACAAAATCCGCAGGTCCCAACTTGTCCGGATTAACGAGACATGACTGTATAGGTTTTTTTGGATTTCAGGCGTAATCCACTTGTACTGTAAAGTGTGTGAGTAAGGGTAGCAAAGCGAGGAAAAATCGATTCAAGATCATGCGCAATGAGGCCCTCGCATGACAGGACCGAATGTTATGAGTTTTCGTGCTGGGACCCTAACCGGGAAGACTTGTTATCGGTAAGAAGCGCGCCAAATTCAAATCACTCAAGTACTAGTACCTTCTACTGAACCTAAATCGTCTTCAGCCTCCAGGCCACCTCTGCCATTTGCCCCCCTTCCAGATCGTACCAGAACCACTTCGATCATCCAGCCAGCCACTGACGATTCGCATCTCATCAATCTTCGCTGAAGTACTATCCCGAGAATCGGCCGATTCGGAGTGGAAGAAGGTGAAGCCGCCGATTTTCCTTCATCTTACCATTGTTTTAAGTCTTCTAGCTTCCATACTGCTTCGATATGCTCTCTCCTTCCAGACACACCACATCCATCCACTTCAAATCGCCCTGCCGAAGTACTATCCCAAGAATCGGCCGATTCGGAGTGGAAGAAGGTGAAGCTGCCGATTTTCCTTAATCTTACCATTGTTTTAACTCTTCCAGCTTCCATATTGCTTCGATATGCTTTCTCCTTCCAGACACACCACTTCCATCCACTTCAAATCGCCCCGCCGAAGTACTATCCCAAGAATCGGCCGATTCGAGTGGAAGAAGGTGAAGCTGCCTATTTTCCTTCATCTTACCATTGTTTTAAGTCTTCCAGCTTCCATATTGCTTCGATATGCTCTCTCCTTCCAGACACCACATCCATCCACTTCAAATCGCCCCCGCCGAAGTACTATCCCAAGAATCGGCCGATTCGGAGTGGAAGAAGGTGAAGCTGCCGATTTTCCTTCATCTTACCATTGTTTTAAGTCTTCTAGCTTCCATACTGCTTCGATATGCTCTCCTCCTTCCAGACACACCACATCCATCCACTTCAAATCGCCCCGCCGAAGTACTATCCCAAGAATCGGCCGATTCGGAGTGGAAGAAGGTGAAGCTGCCGATTTTCCTTCATCTTACCATTGTTCTCAGCCTTCCAGCTTCCATATTGCTTCGATATGCTTTCTCCTTCCAGACACACCACTTCCATCCACTTCAAATCGCCTCTCTCGCCGAAGTACTATCCCAAGAATCGGCCGATTCGGAGGGAAGAAGGTGAAGCTGCCGATTTTCCTTCATCTTGCCATTGTTTTAAGTCTTCCAGCTTCCATATTGCTTCGATATGCTCTCTCCTTCCAGACACACCACATCCATCCACTTCAAATCGCCCCGCCGAAGTACTATCCCAAGAATCGGCCGATTCGGAGAAGAAGGTGAAGCTGCTGATTTTCCTTCACTTTTACCATTGTTTCAAGTTTTCTAGCTTCCATACTGCTTCGATATGCTCTCTCTCCTCCAGATACGCCACATCCATCCACTTCAAATCCCCCCGCCGAAGTATTATCCCAAGAATCGGCCGATTCGAGGAAGAAGGTGAAGCTGCCGATTTTCCTTCATCTTACCATTGTTTTAAGTCTTCCAGCTTCCATAGTGCTTCGATATGCTTTCTCCTTCCAGACACACCACTTCCATCCACTTCAAATCGCCCCGCTGAAGTACTGTCCTGGAGAATCGGCCGATTTGGAGTGGAAGAAGGTGAAGTTGTCGATTTTCCTTCATCTTACCATTGCTTAAGTCTTCTAGCTTCCATACTGCTTTGAATGTGCTCTCTCCTTCCAGACACACCACTTCATCCACTTCAAATCGCCCTGCCGAAGTACTATCCTGAGAATCGGCCGATTTGGGGGAAGAAGGTGAAGCTGCCGATTTTCCTTCATCTTACCATTGTTTTAAGTCTTCTAGCTTCCATACTAATTCGATATGATCTCTCCTTCCAGACACACCACTTCGATCCACTTCAAATCGCCCTGCCGAAGTACTATCCCGAGAATCGGCCGATTCGGAGTGGAAGAAAGTGAAACTGGCTGACTTTCCTTCATCGTACCATTGCTTCTATGACTTGTAGCTTCTGTACCTCATATCCACATTTTTCTAAGATATCTTTAATTTAAATAACTATAAAAACGCCTATGTTAGGAAGCGGTGTTACAAAGTTAGAAATTTGCATCAAATATTTTCACTGCAGTATCCTATCCAATCGGGACCATCATATTCGGACTTAGCTAAACGAGAGCTTTTGATTGAGTACCTACATGCCTTTGTTACGACGCAAAGCAAGTTAGAAAATTTGCATAAAAAATTTGCATTCAAAATGACAATATGCAAATTTTTATATTTAAAAGCTGCGTCGTAACATAGGCATGTAGAATCAAAAGCTCTCGTTTAGCTAAGTTCGAATATGATGGTCCCGATTGATAGGATGCTGCAGTAAGCATATTTGATGCAAATTTTTCTAACTATTTAATGCTGCTCCTAACATTATGCTATTGTACTTATACGAAAGTTTCTCCTTTTAGCCAAGACGGATGAGGTCCCGGACTGGATCGGATGTAATATGCAAATTTTATGGAACTTTAACTTTTTTTAACGCCGCCTTCTAACACAATAACGCCAATGTTAGGAAGGAGCATTAAAAGTTACAAAATTTGCATCAAATATGCTTACTGCAGCATCCTATCCAATCGGGACCACTATATTCAATCTTGGCTAAAAGGAGAGCTTTCGTTTAAGTACAATAATTCCAATGTTAGAGGCAGCGTTAAAAAGTTAAAAAAGTTCCATAAAATTTGCATATTACAGCATCCGATCCAGTCGGGACCATCATAATCCGTCTTGGCTAAAGGAGAGCTTTGATTGGTACACAACGCATGTTACGACGCAGCGTTAAAAAGTTAGAAAATTTGCATCAAATATGTTTACGTGTTATCTCTATCTAATCGGGACCATCATATTCTGACTTAACGAGAGCTTTTGACTGAGTGTCTACACACCCATGTGCCAGACGCAGCGTTAGGTTGTGCAAAAATTTCCAAAATATCATTTTGAATATGCAAATTTTTGGCGCAAATTTTCTAACTTTTTAACGCTGCGTCTAACATAGGCATGTAGGTACTCAATCAAAAGCTCTCGTTTAGCTAAGTCCGAGTATGATGGTCCTGGATTGTATAGTATACTGCAGTAAGCATATTTGATGCAAATTTTATAACTTTGTAACACCGCTTCCTAACATAGGCGTTTTTATACAGGGTGTCTTCAAAAAAAATGATCACATTTCTTTAATGTTATTTCCGCAAAATTTTGACCATATTGCCGAAAATTTGCACTATAGGAACCAAAATTCGGGAAATTTTGCGTGTTAAAGTTTGGTGCACTAGGCTTGAGTCAATTCCCGAGAAATTTCAAAAAAAAAGTGAAATTTGTTAAATCAACACTGGAAAAAAGTCACCGAAAAATGATCACATTTTTTTTCAACAATAATTTCCAGAATTTGAATATTTGAATTGCCGGAAATTTTGGATCATGTATGCCAAATGATTCGGGGAATTTTATGTAAAACTAAAGTTTGGCGCATTAGGTTTGACTAATTCACGAGAAATTCCAAATAAAGTTAAATTTGGTAATTTCAATAGGAAAGCCGGTCACCGAAAAACGTTACATTATCGCCTAAACACTAACGATAGCGTTGAATATCTATGCGTCAACCTTCTACACATGAATTACTCCTGAGCTTCTGCGTTTACACTCCAATTTTCATCCAATTCCGATAAAAATTAGAAAAGATACAGGAAAAGGAAAATGTTTCCATTTTTCGTGACCGGCTTTCACTATTGAAATTACCAAATTTCACTTTTTTTTGAAATTTCTCGGGAATGAGTCAAGCCTAGTGCACTATACTTTAACACATGTACTTCTTTAATTGTGCCATTCTATAGTCCAAATTTCAGCCTATTTGGTCAAATTTACGGAAATGGCAGTGAAAAGAAATGTGATCATTTTTTTTTCTAGACCGGTTTTCACTATTGATTTAACAATACTTTTTTAAATTCCTCGAATGAGTCGTTTAATGCACCAAATTTTAACACATAAAATTTCAAATTTTGGCACCTATGGTCCAAATTTCAGCCTATTTAATAAAATTTGAATGGCAGTAAAAAGAAATGTGATCATTTTTTTTGAGACACCCTGTAGTTAAATTAAAGATATCTTAAAGAAAAGTCTGGATATGAGAGTACAGAAGCTACAAGTCTTAAAACAATGGTACGATGAAGGGAAATCAGCAGTTTCACTTTCTTCCACTCAGAATCGGCCGATTCTCGGATAGTACTTCGGCGGGGCGATTTGAAGTGGATCGAAGTGGTGTGCCTGGAAGGAGAGCATATCGAAGCAATGGAAGCTAGAAGACTTAAAACAATGGTAAGATGAAGGAAGATCGGCAGCTTCACCTTCTTCCACTCCAAATCGGCCGATTCTCGGGATAGTACTTCGGCGGGGCGATTTGGGAAGTGGATGGAAGTGGTGTGTCTGGAAGGAGAGAGCATATCAAAGCACTATGGAAGCTAGATAGACTTAAACAATGGTAAGATGAAGGAAAATCGGCAGCTTCACCTTCTTCCACTCCAAATCGGCCGATTCTCGGGACAGTACTTCGGCAGGGCGATTTGAAGTGGATCGAAGTGGTGCGGTCTGGAAGGAGAGAGCATATCGAAGCTAATATGGAAGCTAGAAGACTTAAAACAATGGTAAGCATGTAAAGGAAAATCGGCAGCTTCACCTTCTTCGACTCTGAATCGGCCGATTCTCGCGATAGTACTTCGGCGGGGCGATTTGAAGTGGATGGAAGTGGTGTGTCTGGAAGGAGAGAGCATATCAAAGCACTATGGAAGCTAGAAGACTTAAACAATGGTAAGATGAAGGAAAATCGGCAGCTTCACCTTCTTCCACTCCAAATCGGCCGATTCTCTGGATACATTTCGGCGGCGATTTGAAGTGGATGGAAGTGGTGTGTCTGGAAGGAGAGAGCATATCGAAGCAGTATGGAAGCTAGAAGACTTAAAACAATGGTAAGATGGCGGAAAACCGGCAGCTTCACTCTTCTTCCACTTCCGAATCGGCCGATTCTCGGGATAGAGTACTTCGGCGAAGATTGATGAGATGCGAATCGTCAAAATCGAGTGGTACCGGCAATGATCTGGAAGTGCGCCTAGAAAATTTCAGTGGCCGAAGACGATTTTAGGTTCGTAGTAGAAGGTGCCAGTAATTGAGTGATCTTGAATTTCGCGCACTTACCGATGCCAAGTCTTCCGCCAGTCCTAGCACGAGAACATTTCGGAAGTCCTGTCATGCGAGGCCTAGGGATGCAACCGAAGTTCGGTGTCGTTTTGGTTTGGTCTTTTTAATTTGGATTAAAGCTCTTTGAATTCGGTATTCGAATTCGGTATTTTTCAAACCGAATAATGGGGTGTGCTACCGGAATATTGTAAAACTGTTTTTATCTCACTATTTTTCATATTTTTGGTGCAGAAATTACCTAGACATTTTTTTTTTTTTTTTCTCTTTGTTCATTTCCTATGCTAGGCTTTCTTTAAACCAATTTTTTTATCTAATTATCTCGGTAGAAATTGATGAATTTTCACGGTTTGACTAAATAATCTACAACAACATTCTGGAAAAAAAAAAAAAACCCTGTAGACTACGCTGTAAACTCTCCACTTCTCTACCTATGCGTTTTTAAAAAAAAAACCAGCGAAGAAAGAAAACGACTTTGGGATTGTATGCTCGTGGGTGTCTTTGCTGCCTGCTTTTGTTATTCTAGTGTAGTACTGGATGTTTTTCCTGTCCTCCAACTTTTCATGAGAGTCTTTGCTATATAAACGTAAGAAAAAACCTCCTCTACTCACACACTGTAAAAAACTATTTGCACTACAGGGTATCAAAACAAGTAACTTTTTGGAAAAGTTTTCCCAAAACGCTAGCCTCACGCTGAGGGGACAGTTTTTTGGTATTACCTGCGCTATGAGACAGGTGGCAGGAGCGAACGTTTACGTAATGGCTTTTTGTTGTGACTTCACATGATTAATCAGCTCACAAAAAGCTTCGACTCGCACCTCGTGCAATTGTTGGTTTCAGCAATTAAAAAAAAAAAAAAAAAAATCAGCAGGGCTGACAGGTACATAACGACAAAAGGGCTTGTTCTTAGTTATAGGGAAAAATGCATCTATAAGTATTCAAACAATACGGGGTCACTCTGCTTCTTTTTCAGCATCAAAAAAGTTTAGCAAAAAAAAGCAACAGAAAAAAAAAAAAAAAAAAAAAAAAACAATTGCGCTACGCTAAATCATCAACATCGGAAGCACTCGAAAGCAAATCGGTATTGGGTCTCGGGTTCCGAAAATTGGCTTTGGTACTATACATTCGGTATTCTTTGTATTCGGTTGCACCGCCACAATCAGTGGTAGCAGCGGGGTACTTGCCACCGCACGGGGCGGAATAGAAAAAATACCAGAAAGAGGGGGCATCCAGTGGATTTGGACCACTAAGGTGAAGGATAGTACAACAAAAGGGACTAAGGTGCACCGTATGGTGTAGATGAAAAAAATTGATGTGGTATGTGGCTGACAATCGGGGAAGAGGACGTAAAAGCAGTCATAGGGGGTCCACATTGGTGAAAAAAAAAAACAAAATGTCTGTGAATTCACATCTGGAATTTGTCAATGGTTTTAAAAAAAAAAAAAAAAAAAAAAAAAAAAAAAAAAAAAAAAAAAAAAAAAAAAAAAAAAAAAATAAAAGTCCAAAGTTTTGAAAAATTTTCATTTAATATACATAAAGATGATAAAAATGGTATTACTCAAAATTTTCAGAATTTGGCAATATTGTATGCTGATGATGCCAAAAATATGAAATGAAAATTATTTTAATAAAATGAAAAGGGTGAAACTCAATATCTTGTACTGGGGGAGGGAATACAAGAGGAGTTGCATTTAGTGAAATAGGAAAAAAAGTAGGAGTAGTGAAAAGTGGCGTTTTTTGATTATATTATCAAAAGTGCTCAGTTTCGCACTTTGTATCATACCTTTTAAGTTCCAGCTTCATCAGACTAGTTCTGTTGGTTCGTTCTCTCAATTGCTTCTACTATGATTGATCTCGGGGTACCAGTAACGCGATAACTCCATTTTTTCCTGCACAGTCAAAATTAGCTACTAAATGTTTCCAGAAAATAAATTCGATATAAAATGCGAAACAATTTCTTTATAAGATCTTGTGTTTTTGTTGCAAATGTACAATTTGTTTGGACGACCACAGTTCTTAAACGGTTCAGAAAATCTGGAATCTCGTACTCAGGGAAAGACATTGATCTGATAGAGTGATTCCTGCTTTTTTTCACTCGCCGGTAGAGAGCCGAGAAGAGTAGGCAAATAGTATCAATTTCGCACCAAGTGGCTACCCGAGAAAATGCGACAAGTTACCACACTACAGGCGGTCGACAGGATGAGGCACTCACTGCAGGAGGCTTGTTCTCGCTCCTCGTTGTCGCGTTGGTGAAGCTAGGCGGGCACTGCTTGTACTGCGAATCCAGTTCAACAGACAAGTCTTTTATGCGCAGCCGCACACTAGTTTACCAAATCAAAAGAATAATGTACTGGGTGAGTTGGAGAAAAAGAATACAGAGAGCGCCATCTTGGATCACGATCACCCTATCACCGAGCTTCACGCACTCCGAAACTCCGCCCCCGACCAATCATCTGCGCGCCTCCTCCTCGTTCTTCGGTTCTCATTGGCCGGTCTGTGAGGCCATGTTGGTTTGCCTGCCAGCTGCCAGCGAACGGGTCCCGGCGCGAACACTCCGCTCTCCCTGCATGGCCGATGAGCGCGAATACGGTAGAATTTGGATAGGGTTCTGCACACTCTGCTCTCTCTCTCTATTGAGCATCACTAACCCCTTTGTTTCTTTTGGAATCAGATAAAACAGACAGCCCCCTAAAAGACTTTTGTGGTCCGCAACCGCCACACATGCCACAGATACAAACCCATTCTTTATAGATGGTGTAACAGAAGGAGGATTCATGAAGAAGAAGAAGAAAATTTATGAACATCGTCCAGTACAAAAGTAAAGTAGATACCGATCAGATTCAAAGGACGGGCTGGGCCGATCGACCGGCTTCTAATGCCCGACCCTTAGTATATGCAAGTAGATTCAGACCTGATAGTTCACTTTTAAAAGCATTTGCAGAAGAGGAATTTACCACTGAAGAAGGCAATGCGTTCCAAATACCTGTTACCCTGTTGGCAAAGAAATTTTTGGTTGTGTCGAGACGAGTATACTGTGTAAATAATTTCAATCTGTGGCCACGCGTGACAGACACGCGCGCGAATTCAAATAATTCCCCGACCGGAACATCCACCAATCCATGAAGAATTTTATACACCATAACCAAGTCCCTTTCAATCCTTCGCTCTTCAAGAGACTTCAAATTTAAAGCAGATAATCGGTCATCATACGAGAGATCCCGCATACCGGGTACACGGCGAGTGAAAGAGCGCTGGACTCGCTCTATCAGATCAATGTCCTTCAGCAAGTACGGATTCCAGATTTCTGAGGCATATTCCAACTGTGGTCGCACAAATGTCTTGTACATTTGCAACAAGAACCCTTGGTCTCGTGACAAAAATGTTTTAAATATCAGATTTATTTTCTGGAAACATTTAGTAGCTAAATTTTGACAGTGCATAGAAAACTTCAAGTTATCCGTTACTATTACCCCAAGATCAGTCATAGTAGAAACGATTGGAATTCTAATATCTGAAATAGTGTACTGAATCTGATCTTCGTTGGTATGTCCTAAGTGCAGAGCTGAGCACTTTTGAATGGCAACTCCTAACTGCATACCTGATGCCCAATCATATACTCTATTTAAGTCTAACTGTAATGGGTATTGAGTTTCACCCTTTTCAGTTGTCAGTATATTTTCAGTATATTTTGGCATCATCAGCATACAATTTAATCCTTGAAAATTTGAGAACTGTTTCTATATCATTTATGTATATTAAAAACAAAACTGGACCTAAGAGACTACCTTGAGGAACTCCAGATGTTGAACACAGACGACCGCGACCGAATGTGGTAACAGATGACTGCTGACGATCTCTTGATTATTATTTTACACATCAACATCTAATTACGGTGCGCACGTAGTTGTTGGTATATCCCACCCAAAGTGGTCCAAATCCACTGGACCAATCACTGCCCCCTTCTTTCTGAAACGCGCCGCAGCGTGCGGTGGCAAATTTAAACCACCCCCGCTGCTGCCACTTGGTTAATGAGGCCCTCCGAGGGATGCAACCGAATACAAAAATACCGAATACCGAATACCGAAGCGGATTTTCGGAACCGAATAATACCGAATTATACCGAATAATACCGAATATTGATGATTTGCAGGCGCAATTGCAAAATTGTACTGTCTCACTAATATTTCTTGTTTTTGCTAAACTTTTTGATGCTAAAAGAGCTGTAGAGAGTGACGTATTGTTTGAATGCTATAGATTTATGCATTCCTATAACTAAAACAAGCCCTTTTGGTCGTTCTTTACCGTCAGCCCTGCTGACAACAAGGACCAGAGCAAGATTTGCAAGCCAACAATTGCACGAGGTGCGAGTCAGGCACAATGTGCGCTGATTAATCATGTGAAGTCACAGCACAAAGACACGTCGTGTACGTATGCTCCTATTATCCGCCTCATGGCATAGGTTTCATAAAAAACTTGCCCCTAAGCGTGAGCCTAGCGTAAGCCTAAAATCAAAGCTAAAAGTTGGGTTTGACAGCGGGTTGGGCGAATGGGCCTTTTCAATTATCCCCCATGTGGCAGATAACAGGAGGATATTTACGCGCGAATCACAAAGACGCATATAGAAAGTTGGAGGATGGGAGCATCCAGTACTACTACTGGAAGCACCGGAGCTGGCAGCTTAGGCATACAGCTTACAATGAATGAATCGTTTGAAAAGATAGGTGGGGTACATAAAACAAAACGCTTAGGTAAAGAAGTGGAAAGCTGACAACGTAGTCTACTGGGAACTGAAAAGGCTAACTGAATATTGTTGTATATTATTTAGTCAAACCGTGAAGTTCATCAATTTTCTGTATGAATAGTCGTGGTTTGCCAAAATTTTAGCATAGGAAATGAACAGAGAGATGTAAAAGAAGAAATGTCTAGGTGATTTCTGCATAAATTTAAGCAAAATAGTGAAATTTTAACGGTTTTACAATATTCGGTATTATTCGGTATTATTCGGTTTGAAAAATACCGAATTCGAATACCGAATTCGAATAGTACCAATAACCGAATTATTCGGTTCATACCGAATAATACCGAACTTCGGTTGCATCCCTAGGCCCTCGCATGACAGGACCGAATGTTATGAGTTTTCGTGCTGGGACCCTAACCCGGAAGACTTGTTATCGGTAAGAAGTGCGCCAAATTCAAATCACTCAAGTACTGGCACCTTCTACTGAACCTAAATCGTCTTCAGCCTCCAGGCCACCTCTGCCATTTGCCCCCTTCCAGATCGTACCAGAACCACTTCGATCATCCAGCCCGCCACTGACGATTCGCATCTCATCAATCTTCGCCGAAGTACTATCCCGAGAATCGGCCGATTCGGAGTGGAAGAAGGTGAAGCTGCCGATTTTCCTTCATCTTACCATTGTTTTAAGTCTTCTAGCTTCCATACTGCTTCGATATGCTCTCTCCTTCCAGACACACCACTTCCATCCACTTCAAATCGCCCCGCCGAAGTACTATCCCGAGAATCGGCCGATTCGGAGTGGAAGAAGGTGAAGCTGCCGATTTTCCTTCATCTTACCATTGTTTTAAGTCTTCTAGCTTCCATACTGCTTCGATATGCTCTCTCCTTCCAGACACACCACTTCCATCCACTTCAAATCGCCCCGCCGAAGTACTATCCCGAGAATCGGCCGATTCGGAGTGGAAGAAGGTGAAGCTGCCGATTTTCCTTCATCTTACCATTGTTTTAAGTCTTCTAGCTTCCATATTGCTTCGATATGCTCTCTCCTTCCAGACACACCACTTCCATCCACTTCAAATCGCCCCGCCGAAGTACTGTCCCGAGAATCGGCCGATTTGGAGTGGAAGAAGGTGAAGCTGCCGATTTTCCTTCATCTTACCATTGTTTAAGTCTATTAGCTTCCATACTGCTTTGATATGCTCTCTCCTTCCAGACACACCACTTCCATCCACTTCAAATCGCCCCGCCGAAGTACTATCCCAAGAATCGGCCGATTTGGAGTGGAAGAAGGTGAAGCTGCCGATCTTCCTTCATCTTACCATTGTTTTAAGTCTTCTAGCTTCCATATTGCTTCGATATGCTCTCCTTCCAGACACACCACTTCGATCCACTTCAAATCGCCCCGCCGAAGTACTATCCCGAGAATCGGCCGATTCGGAGTGGAAGAAGGTGAAACTGCTGATTTCCCTTCATCGTACCATTGTTTTAAGACTTGTAGCTTCTGTACTCTCATATCCAGACTTTTCTTTAAGATATCTTTAATTTAACTACAGGGTGTCTCAAAAAAAATGATCACATTTCTTTTTACTGCCATTTCCGCAAATTTTGACCAAATAGGCTGAAATTTGGACCATAGGTGCCAAAATTCGGGGAATTTTATGTGTTAAAATTTGGTGCATTAGGCTTGACTCATTCCCGAGGAATTTAAAAAAAAGTGAAATTTGTTAAATCAATAGTGAAAGCCGGTCACCGAAAAAATGATCACATTTCTTTTCACTGCCATTTCCGTAAATTTTGACCAAATAGGCTGAAATTTGGACTATAGGTGGCACAATTGGGGGAATTTTATGTGTTAAAGTATGGTGCACTAGGCTTGACTCATTCGAGAAATTTAAAAAAAAGTGAAATTTGGTAATTTCAATAGTGAAAGCCGGTCACGAAAAATGGAAACATTTCCTTTTCCTGTATCTTTTCTAATTTTTATCGGAATTGGATGAAATTTGGAGTGTAAACGCAGAAGCTCAGGGTAATTCATGTGTAAAAGGTTGACGCATGAACTCCAACGCTATCGTTAGAGTTTAGGCGATAATGTAACGTTTTTTCGGTGACCGGCTTTCCCTATTGAAATTACCAAATTTAACTTATTTGGAATTTCTCGTGAATTAGTCAAGCCTAATGCACCAAACTTTAACACATAAAATTCCCCGAATTTTGGCATACATGATCCAAATTTCAGCCAATTTGGTCAAAATTTACGGAAATGGCAGTGAAAAGAAATGTGATCATTTTTTCGGTGACCGGCTTTCACTATTGATTTAACAAATTTCACTTTTTTTGAAATTTCTCGGGAATGACTCAAGCCTAGTGCACCAAACTTTAACACATAAAATTCCCCGAATTTTGGCACCTATAGTCCAAATTTCAGCCAATATGGTCAAAATTTGCGGAAATGGCAGTAAAAAGAAATGTGATCATTTTTTTTGAGACACCCTGTATAAAAACGCCTATGTTAGGAAGCGGTGTTACAAAGTTATAAAATTTGCATCAAATATGCTTACTGCAGTATCCTATCCAATCGGGACCATCATACTCGGACTTAGCTAAACGAGAGCTTTTGATTGAGTACCTACATGCCTATGTTACGACGCAGCGTTAAAAAGTTAGAAAATTTGCATAAAAAATTTGCATATTCAAAATGACAATATGCAAATTTTTGCATATTTTAACGCTGCGTCGTAACATAGGCATGTAGGTACTCAGTCAAAAGCTCTCGTTTAGCTAAGTCCGAATATGATGGTCCCGATTGGATAGGATGCTGCAGTAAGCATATTTGATGCAAATTTTCTAACTTTTTAACGCTGCCTCCTAACATTGGCGTTATTGTACTTAAACGAAAGCTCTCCTTTAGCCAAGACGGATTATGATGGTCCCGACTGGATCGGATGCTGTAATATGCAAATTTTATGGAACTTTTTTAACTTTTTAACGCTGCCTCCTAACATTGGAATTATTGTACTTAAACGAAAGCTCTCCTTTAGCCAAGATTGAATATAGTGGTCCCGATTGGATAGGATGCTGCAGTAAGCATATTTGATGCAAATTTTGTAACTTTTTAATGCTCCTTCCTAACATTGGCGTTATTGTGTTAGGAGGCAGCGTTAAAAAGTTAAAAAAGTTCCATAAAATTTGCATATTACAGCATCCGATCCAGTCGGGACCATCATAATCCGTCTTGGCTAAAGGAGAGCTTTCGTATAAGTACAATAACGCCAATGTTAGGAGGCAGCGTTAAAAAGTTAGAAAATTTGCATCAAATATGCTTACTGCAGCATCCTATCCAATCGGGACCATCATATTCGGACTTAGCTAAACGAGAGCTTTTGATTGAGTACCTACATGCCTATGTTACGACGCAGCGTTAAAATATGCAAAAATTTGCATATTGTCATTTTGAATATGCAAATTTTTTATGCAAATTTTCTAACTTTTTAACGCTGCGTCGTAACAAAGGCATGTAGGTACTCAATCAAAAGCTCTCGTTTAGCTAAGTCCGAACATGATGGTCCCGATTGGATAGGATACTGCAGTAAGCATATTTGATGCAAATTTTATAACTTTGTAACACCGCTTCCTAACATAGGCGTTTTTATAGTTAAATTAAAGATATCTTAAAGAAAAGTCTGGATATGAGAGTACAGAAGCTACAAGTCATAAAACAATGGTACGATGAAGGAAAGTCAGCAGTTTCACTTTCTTCCACTCCGAATCGGCCGATTCTCGGGATAGTACTTCGGCGGGGCGATTTGAAGTGGATCGAAGTGGTGTGTCTGGAAGGAGAGAGCATATCGAAGTAGTATGGAAGCTAGAAGACTTAAAACAATGGTAAGATGAAGGAAAATCGGCAGCTTCACCTTCTTCCACTCCAAATCGGCCGATTCTCAGGATAGTACTTCGGCGGGGCGATTTGAAGTGGATGGAAGTGGTGTGTCTGGAAGGAGAGAGCACATCAAAGCAGTATGGAAGCTAGAAGACTTAAACAATGGTAAGATGAAGGAAAATCGGCAGCTTCACCTTCTTCCACTCCAAATCGGCCGATTCTCGGGACAGTACTTCGGCGGGGCGATTTGAAGTGGATGGAAGTGGTGTGTCTGGAAGGAGAAAGCATATCGAAGCAATATGGAAGCTGGAAGACTTAAAACAATGGTAAGATGAAGGAAAATCGGCAGCTTCACCTTCTTCCACTCCGAATCGGCCGATTCTTGGGATAGTACTTCGGCGGGGTGATTTGAAGTGGATGGATGTGGTGTGTCTGGAAGGAGAGAGCATATCGAAGCAGTATGGAAGCTAGAAGACTTAAAACAATGGTAAGATGAAGGAAAATCGGCAGCTTCACCTTCTTCCACTCCGAATCGGCCGATTCTTGGGATAGTACTTCGGCGGGGCGATTTGAAGTGGATGGATGTGGTGTGTCTGGAAGGAGAGAGCATATCGAAGCAATATGGAAGCTGGAAGACTTAAAACAATGGCAAGATGAAGGAAAATCGGCAGCTTCACCTTCTTCCACTCCGAATCGGCCGATTCTTGGGATAGTACTTCGGCGGGGCGATTTGAAGTGGATGGAAGTGGTGTGTCTGGAAGGAGAAAGCATATCGAAGCAATATGGAAGCTGGAAGACTTAAAACAATGGTAAGATGAAGGAAAATCGGCAGCTTCACCTTCTTCCACTCCGAATCGGCCGATTCTTGGGATAGTACTTCGGCGGGGCGATTTGAAGTGGATGGATGTGGTGTGTCTGGAAGGAGAGAGCATATCGAAGCAGTATGGAAGCTAGAAGACTTAAAACAATGGTAAGATGAAGGAAAATCGGCAGCTTCACCTTCTTCCACTCCGAATCGGCCGATTCTTGGGATAGTACTTCGGCGGGGCGATTTGAAGTGGATGGATGTGGTGTGTCTGGAAGGAGAGAGCATATCGAAGCAATATGGAAGCTGGAAGACTTAAAACAATGGTAAGATGAAGGAAAATCGGCAGCTTCACCTTCTTCCACTCCGAATCGGCCGATTCTTGGGATAGTACTTCGGCGGGGCGATTTGAAGTGGATGGAAGTGGTGTGTCTGGAAGGAGAAAGCATATCGAAGCAATATGGAAGCTGGAAGAGTTAAAACAATGGTAAGATTAAGGAAAATCGGCAGCTTCACCTTCTTCCACTCCGAATCGGCCGATTCTTGGGATAGTACTTCGGCGGGGCGATTTGAAGTGGATGGATGTGGTGTGTCTGGAAGGAGAGAGCATATCGAAGCAGTATGGAAGCTAGAAGACTTAAAACAATGGTAAGATGAAGGAAAATCGGCAGCTTCACCTTCTTCCACTCCGAATCGGCCGATTCTCGGGATAGTACTTCAGCGAAGATTGATGAGATGCGAATCGTCAGTGGCAGGCTGGATGATCGAAGTGGTTCTGGTACGATCTGGAAGGGGGCAAATGGCAGAGGTGGCCTGGAGGCTGAAGACGATTTAGGTTCAGTAGAAGGTACCAGTACTTGAGTGATTTGAATTTGGCGCACTTCTTACCGATAACAAGTCTTCCCGGTTAGGGTCCCAGCACGAAAACTCATAACATTCGGTCCTGTCATGCGAGGGCCTCATTGCGCATGATCTTGAATCGATTTTTCCTCGCTTTGCTGCCCTTACTCACACACTTTACAGTACAAGTGGATTACGCCTGAAATCCAAAAAAACCTATACAGTCATGTCTCGTTAATCCGGACAAGTTGGGACCTGCAGATTTTGTCCGGATTAACGAATTTCCGGATTAACGAAAGAAAATTTAAAAACGTTGTTTTCAGCTTAAAAGCAGTACCGCAATGTTCTCTTTACTGTTAGAATATAAACATAACGGTTGTATCGAATTTTGCACCACAAAAACGGCTCTAAACAAGTGTAACTCTCTATTTCGTCGACATAAAGTCTGTGATCGAAGTCTGTTTACTGCAGCTACGTTTGTAATCGCTGTATGTACTCCATGTGACTTTGGCAGAAATGACTGATTGTAGCCAGAGAATTGAAAGCCTCTAGACGAGTGGGAGGTGCTTGTGGATTCGCAGCCCGCAATTCTACTTCATCCTCTTCGTCTGACAGATTAGAGGACTCCTGCGTATAAAGAGCGACAAGCTCCTCAACTGATACTTGTTCGCCAGTGGCTTCCTGGCTATCAATTTCGAGCCACTGTTCTGCCGCATTGGATATTGAATGACCAAATTCGATCTTTTTTACATTTTTTGCTTAGTTAGCGAAATTAATTGAAATTTTGAGGCGCCAACTTGCGTCCGGATTAAAGAATCAGGCACCAGAATTTGTCCGGATTAACGAAATCCGGATTAACGAATCATTTAACGTGTAAAAATCGAAGTTGGGACCAGGAAAAACGTGTTCGGATTAACGAATCCGAATCCGGATTAACGAGACATATAACATGGGGGAAAATTGGGACCTGGCGTAATCTTGTCCGGAAGGCGAATATCCGGATTAACGAGGTCCGGATTAACGAGACGTGACTG
>JASANB010008076.1:0-12367 GCA_030248155.1 Sabatieria punctata | reverse complement strand
ATCGATGGAGCATGTGATTAGGGCCCGACCGGATACAAATTTCTACCGGATCCGGATCCGGATCCGGATATGCCCATATCCGGCCGGATCCGGATCCGGATATGCCGGATATCATTGATCAACTTAAAATTTTTTACAATGCAATAAACCACATACAGGGTGTCTCAAAAAATGATCACATTTCTTTTTACTGCCATTTCCGCAAATTTTGACCAAATAGGCGCCAAAATTCGGGGAATTTTATGTGTTAAAGTTTGGTGCACTAGGCTTGACTAATTCTCGAGAAATTTCAAAAAAAGTGAAAGTTGGTAATTTCAATGGCGAAAGCCGGTCACCGAAAAAACATTATATTACATTATCGCCTAAACTCTAACGATAGCGTTGGAGTTCATGCGTCAATTTTTTACACACGAATTACCCTAAACTTCTGCGTTTACACTCCAAATTTCATCCAATTCCGACAAAAATTAGGAAAGATACAGGAAAAGGAAATGTTTCCATTTTTCGCTGACCGGCTTCACTATTGAAATTACCAAATTTAACTTTTTTGTAATTTCTCGGGAATGAGTCAAGCCTAGTGCACCACACTTTAACATGTAAAATTCCCCGAATTTTGGCACCTATGGTTCAAACTTCAGCCTATTTCGTCAAAGTTTGCGGAAATGGCAGTAAAAAGAAATGTGATCATTTTTTCGGTGACCGGCTTTCATTATTGAAATTACCAAATTTCACTTTATTTGAAATTTCTCGGGAATGAGTCAAGCCGGGTGCACCAAACTTTAACACATAAAATTCGTGTAATGTAGTGTATTGTAGTGTATTGAAAAGCGTGTAAGAAGGCTAATTTTTAAAAATTTTCTCGCCCTGCTTGGGCCGTTGCCCAACCAGACCTCTTCAGACTACAATACCTCCTAATTTCTGTTAATACTATACTGAGAATGCTTTCAAAAGCGTTTTTCAAGCTAATTTTGTTCAAATTTTCTCGCCCTGATTGGACCGTGGCTCAACCAGAGATCTAAGAATTTAATACTTCCTTTTCAAAATCCTGAGCAAGCCAATATGTAAGCGGAAGACAAATAGGGAGATATTGTACAGGTAAAAACGGTTTACGAGAAGCCTTACTCTAAGTGGCAAAGATAAACCACCAGTGATGTACAATGTATGTGCAAAACGATTCCGCACTCTGGTGATATTTTGAGAGTGGGTTTTTAGCATTCTGTGCAGTTAAATAGCGAAAAATATCCTAAAATAACTGGAACTAATCTAATTTTATGTTCAAATACGTAAAAAATCACGTTTTCTCATCTGTGACTGATATCCGGCATATCCGGCAGGTAATATCCGGATCCGGTACCGGATCCGGATATGGCCATATCCGGCCGGATCCGGATCCGGATCCGGATATCCGGTCGGGCCCTACATGTGATTGCTATACACAGCAGGTCTTCCACATAATCCCATCAAAGCTCACCTGGGACAAGGAGAGTAGAAAGAAACCATTGGTTCAGACTCAGTGGGCAATGGATTTTGATTTGGCTACTGACCTAGACCCATTGGAACCTCAACAGCTGGAAGATGAACTACAATCACCTTCAGACGATGAAGACCATCAAACTGCACACACTGTACTCCAAGTGGCTCCACTTGATCCTAGTGCCATACTACCAGAGAAAGCTCACCCAGATGACATAGGAGTTAACCTGATAACTCCCGATGATTACACCATACTACCTGGAGAAACTATTGGCATCAACCTGAGACTACAAATAATAGTACCACTTCACACCTATGGACATATTAAGGGCCGAAGTGGATTAGCTTTACGCCATGGAATTGATGTACTTGGAGGTGTCCTTGACAGCAACTACCGAGGACCAGCCCATGTCATTCTACACAACCACAGCACTCAACCAGTCGACTTCAAAAGAGGAGATCGGATTGCACAACTTATCTGTGAGCGAGCTGTGAATGTACAAATCTTGAAGATTGATCCTCAAGACGCAGGAGAGACCAGTCGAGGTACTGCTGGACTAGGTAGCACTGGGCTATGCGCTTCCAACCAGCCAAGTGACCCACAACGTGAAGATCTTTTAACGCTGCCTACACCAGCCACCAGACAGCCAACACTGACCAAGTACATCTGTAGCCTATCCTTCTTTATCATGCTTTGCATACACCTTCCGTAAGTATCTGGACGACCACAAAGCTCAAGGCTCACCAGTGATGGCTCACTATCCATGATCTGCACAAACAGTCATGCAGGAAAAAGTGCTTTCAGGCTACCTGAGCGCCTAAACTGTGAAGCAACACTTCCAGATGAACCAGACAACATTCACGAGGTAACGGTTCAGCTGTACAAACAAAACCACCTGGAATACCGCACCCCCAGCTGGCATTGTCAGAAGATACGAACCACAGTGCGTGTCTTCTCATACTTCCTTGGAGTAAAGCACCTCAAGACAGAAACTACAACCACGATCCAAGTTAACAATGAAGACTGCTTCAGAATGAAGATGTGGCACACATCCAGCTGTGGCGATTTAGCACAACATGCGGACATATGGAAAACAAGTAATAAGCTTAGATGGGAATACCCATCTGGGCTAACCCAGTGCTGCAAATGGATTAGCTACCAGGTGGATAACTGTGTACTGACCAGAGGTACAGTCTTCAAACGCTATGGGACCTCAGAATTCCAGTCTACTGCTGGATCCGTGAGACACTGTAAAGATGGGTACTTCTCAGGAGCATGTCAACTTAGAGACACCAGCTTCCTACTCTGGGATGTGAATAAACAAGCCCGATGTCAGTACCTACCATGGATTAAACAAGAAGGCCGTCAATTTGGAAACAACTTCCTGTCTGAGGATGGAAACCTAGCAGTAACATGGACACAAACCACACCAGTACAAGTATGCAATGAGAAAGGCGAGAATCAACCAGGCCTCAATGCTCAAATGTCAGAACAGGGTATTGCTTTCTGCTTCTTGGAAAGTTCCAGATGACCCATTGCTATTATCAAGCCAAAGATGCGACGCACCAGACAAGCAACAGCAAGGCGTTACCTCAATTCGAATCTCCCAGCTAGAACCAGAGAAGCCTTAGCCAAGCGCTACAACTATCCCCTACATGACATCTATGCTCAATGGAGGACACGGCATGGACTGTACCGCACCACTGAAACTCTACGTATTGGCACAACAACCAAGCCATTCTGGGCCATTCCACCCAAATTTGAGGTTTTGCCTCGAGGAACCAGGCCGATTGCACCAGGACACCCTGAATTCCTCACCCACACCCCCACTACTTCAACTATAGCCACAACAGCAACTCCCACCACAACTAGGGAACGACCGGAATTCCGATTCCGATTCCGATTCCGATCGGAACTGGCAGTTCCGATTCCGATTCCGATTCCGAACTCAGAGGTCTCGGAATTTTTCGGAACTTTTGCTAAATTGTTAGGAAATCAAAGACCACTTCTTGCGTATTATTGCGTGTCTTCTTTGCTGTGCAATCGACAATCTGCGTAGTTTAGTATAAACCCATAACCTATTGTAATCCCACTAAGTAAAAAATAAAAGTTAGCACCACTCCCTTTTGGGAAGCACCTGAGTCTGAAGCACTCGGCAGTCTTCAAACGCCTAAAATATTTTGATCAAAGCCAGTGAACGGACGTTTAAAGTGGCAAAACACATTTCTGAAGATGACAGAAGTCACTTGAAGCCTGAAAACTAGAGTGCGAACAATACCTGAAAAACCCAATACCCCAATACCCAATACTTGCGTAGCTGAGCCAAAAACTGCATTTCAGTGAAAAGGTACATTCAAGATCAAGTGCTGTACACAGGATTTCTTTCACAGGGATTCAAATTTCGAAGAGACTTGGTTGGGCCTTTGTCCAACTAGGGCGAGATATTTTGAAAAATTAGCCTTTAAGAAAGCATTTAGAAGTCGTTCTGGAGTAGGGCCCTATAATTTCGGAAATGCCTTTTTGCAGATTTCGGAAATTTGGAAATTCAACTTTCGGAAATTTGGGAAAGCAAAAAACGGCAAAATCGGAAATTTTCGGAAATCCATTTTTTTCTAAAAAAAAACCATTTAAAGGTATTGTAGCATGGTATAACCAGTTCTACTATTGCATTAAAACTATGTGCATTAAAGAAATCGTTTATAGAGCTCATTTTAACAGCAAACATTCAACAGTATGTGACGAGATTCACCATAGACACTAGACCAGATCGAATCAATCAGACAGTGTTAAAGCCAAGTCCACAGTAGTATTTAAGTGAAGTGACACTCAAACTCGATCGCTGAGGTGCTTGAACGTTTAAAAGGAATGAAAACGACCTCTCTGCATCCACAGAATTGCATGGAATGTTTACCTTAGTTAGTCAAGCACAAGCGAAGGAGAAAGTGAGGCAAAGCAAGCAGTTAGTAATGCATAGCAAACTAGAAATGCCAAAAATCAGCATAAAAATAAACCATAAAGCATAAAATATGTGGCCATATAAATTTGCTGTACCTGTAACTATAGTAATCATAAACATCATTTAAATTCCTGGCTTGTGTTGCAAACTTATATACAGTATAGATCAAAA
The DNA here is from genome assembly GCA_030248155.1 of Sabatieria punctata. NCBI lineage: Eukaryota > Metazoa > Nematoda > Chromadorea > Araeolaimida > Comesomatidae > Sabatieria > Sabatieria punctata. The sequence goes on along the minus strand of JASANB010008076.1, from coordinate 7,766 downwards.
AAAATGTCCCATCGCTTTTTCGGCCTTCACTCAAAACTTTTCGTTCTCAGTCACTTCTTACCGATTTGGCTCAAATTTTCAGCAAAAATTAACAACATGGTTGGCTAAATATTCTGCAAGTGTGGTGCCAAAATTCCGACTCATACTGGTTTTATGACCCGAAAACTAGGAATGAGGGTGGTCCACGCAAATTTATTTTTTTTCGGTAATACAAGGAGTACAGTCCTGAAACTTGCAGGAATGATTGGTGTTGCTATTGGGCATAACATACTAAGCGGGCAGCCCTGTAGCTCAAAGGGCACTAAAATGGGGGAATTTCAAAAACATGAGTGAAAATCCCATAGTTAAGAAATCTGCACCTTCTAGAATCAAAGCACTGAATCTGTTGTTAATCAACATAGATTGTAGTAGGAAGTTCGACAAATAAATGAACCTGATATTTAAGCTCTGTTCCACACCATAGCAACCATCCCTGCAGCGTTTTTTGAAAATTGAAAATCTTTAGAATCGTCATTTTGCCGGTTTTACGAAGAAAAGTCATATTTCGTCATGTTTTTGAAATTCCCCCATTTTAGTGCCCTTTGAGCTACAGGGCTGCCTGCTTAGTATGTTATGCCCAATAGCAACACCAATCATTCCTGCAAGTTTCAGGACTGTACTCCTTGTATTACCGAAAAAAATTAAATTTGCGTGGACCACCCTCATTCCTAGTTTTCGGGTCATAAAACCAGTATGAGTCGGAATTTTGGCACCACACTTGCAGAATATTTAGCCAACCATGTTGTTAATTTTTGCTGAAAATTTGAGCCAAATCGGTAAAGAATTGACTGAGAACGAAACGTTTGAGTGAAGGCCGAAAAAGCGATGGGACATTTTTTTTTATCTATACTGTATATATAATTGACGTTTTATTTGTTTTGCGTTTTCATTTTCCTGTTTGCTATGCATATGTGCTGAAAATAAACCACAAATAAGAAATACAGTGTGATCAAGAAACAAAACAGAAAGCAAAGGGTGACTAACTAAACTAAAGCAGTAACTAAACACAGGGTGCGAATGCTAAAAATTAACTGGATCGAGCCAAGTAGATAAAATAAAAAATATATAAACTTTACAGTACCCGTCAACTGCGCAACTTAACTTGGTTCAGGCTAAGAAAATCGGTGTTGTTTCATGCGCGCTTATTTAAACTACGATTTCAGACGCTTGCGGGCACGTGTAACTTACGATTTTATACAAAACATTCCATATTCGGAAAATTCGGAAAAAAATGGAAAATTCGGAAATGACACTCAAATTCGGAAATTTCCCGGGAAATTTCGGAAATTTCCGAAATTATAGGGCCCTATTCTGGAGGGTGAAATAAGCAGAAATTAACAGTTTTAGTCCATACATAATCTACTGTATTACAGTGTTTCTTATTTTCAACGGATTTTTTCTTCTTACTCAACCGGAAAGCGGTGAACCAGACCCTCACCCCCTGGGTACAATACATTCTGTATCACTAAAATGAGAAATTTCAATTGAATCCAAACGTTTTTCTTAGATAAGAACAGAGAAATTGCACTAATTACTGGTGCACTAATTAGAAAAGCGATAAATAAAAAATCTTAGATAAGAACAGAGAAATTGCACTAATTACTGGTGTATAAGACATTCTTAACCTTTAGTTTATTAACGCAAAAAACGGCTTTCTAAACCTACTGTAGGTGTAATCATCCGTCAACCTTTTCGATTTTTTTCAGGTCAGTTTTTCAGTTCAACAGCGATTTTAATAGGTCCTAATTAGTATTGGGGCATAAAAAACCCAATGCCCAATACCAATACCTGGAAAACACCCCAATACACCCAATACCCAATACCAGTTCGCACTTTACTGAAAACGTTGAAAAATTGTTGTTTTTAAAGTATAATTTACGCGCTTTGAATTTTGCCTATTGATGGTTGGCGATTTTAATGCATTGTTATCGTTTGACATGGTGATTTGTACTGGATGTTTGCATGGAATTGTAAAGGATGGTTGCGTAAACACTGTTTCTTTGCCAAAAACAGGTTATTCCAAAATTTTAAGCCGATTTTCAAAAAAGTTCCGATTCCGAAAAATTCCGATTCGGAACTGTACTTGAGTTCCGATTCCGATTCCGATTCCGATCGGACCCAAAAATCCGGTTCCGGTCGTTCCCTAACCACAACTACAAGGCAACAAATCTTGCAGTTTGAAGATGAGCCCTCTTTAGCAGTCCAGCCACTCACTAACTTGAAGCAGTGGAAATCCCGAATGACAACGCGATCAGTTAGCCAGTATCGCTACAGCTACACCACTGCCAAACCAATACGTCACCAACAGCCCAGGAGACGCTTCATGACCAACCGAAGGCGTTTTACTCCAGCTATGCACCTGCGCCTAAAAACCACTTGTCACCACCACCACCACAGTGAGACCTCCAACCATCCCGCCCTACCATAGATGGACCTACCGTAGAAGGATAGCCACAAACCCACCAATCAGAAGCCCAGACCAGTTCCCACTGAATGCGCCTACCCAACGTCCACGAATACATTACAAGTACAAAAAAGGGATCATCTCAAATAAACTACATCGGTGCAGATATGGGAAAGCAAATGAACCAGATGGAGTTGTGACCACAGATCAACTAGCTGCTGAGCTCACAGCACTCTCACTAGCAACCCATGCCCAGACCAGTTCCCACTGAATGCGCCTACCCAACGTCCACAAATACATTACAAGTACAAAAAAGGGATCATCTCAAATAAACTACATCGGCGCAGATATGGGAAAGCAAATGAACCAGATGGAGTTGTGACCACAGATCAACTAGCTGCTGAGCTCACAGCACTCTCACTAGCAACCCATGCCCAGACCAGTTCCCACTGAATGCGCCTACCCAACGTCCACAAATACATTACAAGTACAAAAAAGGGATCATCTCAAATAAACTACATCGGCGCAGATATGGGAAAGCAAATGAACCAGATGGAGTTGTGACCACAGATCAACTAGCTGCTGAGCTCACAGCACTCTCACTAGCAACCCATTACACATCTATGATTACCAGCAACATAAACGCTGGCTAAACCACCCAATCATCTTTCATCACATCTCTATGCATGCCTTCAATGAGACACTGGACCATGTTAGTCTCAACGATCTGTTCACTACAGTACATGCCCAATCAAATATTCTGAAGGAAATGGGCTTCCAAACAGCCCATGATAACAACAACCCTACACAATCAGCCGAACGAGCGATTAGTCATATTATGAATGAAGGGATCTTTGGATTTCTTGGACTACCAATCGGCAACTTTTGGATGATCTGGATATTCCTATGTTGCTGCTATGTCACCATCGGCTGCATCTTTGTACACTGTGTACCACGAAGAGCTGCAGATATGATGGCAGTCAACTTAACAAGCACTTTTAACCGCCTCACTACATGGATAAGAGACCGCACCAATAGGGAGATTGAGAGAAACAGGAGGACAGCAAGACTGACTCGATTGGTCCACAGGTACGCTGCAGAGGCAGAAGCACATGAACTAGCTCTCATCCACCAACAAGGAGCACACTCTGTTGACTCAATCCATCAGCCACAAGTCACCCTACGAACCACAACAGACCCAGATCATCTGACTACCCAGAATCGGAGCTCAAGTGTCCCTGAACTTTTGTCAGATGGAGCTGAGACAATAGCAAGACGGGTAACAACCAGCCGAAGCCACCAAATGATTTGGCCTATCACGCCCACCTACCTATGGAGCCAACCTCATCAAAAGCCCTAATGCCAATACACCATCCGTATTCATCCCAGTATTCGTAAATGATATACCAGTGACAGCCTTATTTGACACAGGAAGTTCAGTTAGTCTACTATCGGATGCCCTCACCAAGTTCATTACCAACACCTTTGTCACTGAACCGACCACCTACTGTACGTCAGCCACAGGACACCAACTAAATCTCTGTGGAGAAGCTGTAATCGTCATTCGCCTGGCTGAAACACGAATTCACCATAAAGTCCTGCTAGCAAAAGACTTTGGACTAGAGCTTATTATAGGCACTGACCTGATGACAAAACTTGGAGAAATAAGAATCGATTTCCGTTCTTCCACCTTCGGGTTTGCATACAACCCAAACCATGGCCAGACACCCCATCTACCCTTTTTCATACCTTCATTTTCCGGACTAATGACACAGCGAAACACTGTAAATGCCATTAGAGTAGATCCAAATGATGGCTCAAACGAGGCAAAAAGAGCGGAACCATTCAAGGCCGGTACGCTACTATTAGGCGAGGCCGATTAGGCGATGCCGATTAGGCGACGCCGATTAGGCGATGGTACTATTAGGCGACAAAAAACATTAATAGATAATAGTACAACTCGTTAACTTATAGCTAACGAAGCCACCTGTCCTGACTGTTTCCAACTCAGATCCTGGCACTTGCCCCTATTCCCCAGCTTGCGTCCAGCACGCGAGCGGCCGTCGGGTCGGCCACATATTTTTTGGGTTGCTATGTTCATTAACGCACTTCGGATGCACGACGCACCAATAACTTTGCGGAAGCAGCTCACAGAGTTTCGCAGCGAGAATTTGATGCGGCGCGTCCATCCATCTGGCGCTTTATAAATGTTCTGCGACATACATACATGGGCCGGAAAAATGGGTTGGGGTAGTCAAAATCCGAAAATTTGAGGGTGGGCCTGCCGGTTTGGGGGAGGGCCGCGGCGATTTTAGTGTGTGGGGTCAGGAACAACAGTCGGCTTCAGGTTGGTGGGTGGGGTCGTTTGGGAGGTAGAGCCCAAGTTGAGGTGTGGGCAACCCCCCGGACCCCATGCGGTCCACGTATGGCGACATGTGCAGAAATGTTTTCTACTCTACTAATGAGTGCTCAGTGAGTAGGAATTTATCCATCCATGGTGTTGCACTTATTTTTTAAATTAGTCCTTGAAATTGCTTTTCTATTTTGTCAAATTTTGTTTTAATTGCTGTTGTGCTGTTTGCATTGTTGTACTATGTTTTAGTGGTAACCTATGTTGCCGTACGGACTTATAGAAAAAAATTATTTTTGTCGCCTAATAGTACCGTCGCCTAATAGTACCGCTAAATCGCCTAATCGGCGTCGCCTAATCGGCATCGCCTAATCGGCATCGCCTAATAGTCCTGCTTCGATTCAAGGCTATAGCTGAAACAAATCAACCTGCAAGTAGTGATGACGCAATCCTTCCATCCTCTACATCCAGGAAAAACCCTCCACTCAATCAAGCCATTAGTTATGATGGAACAGTTTTACCTACTACCCTCCTAGCCACTGAAGCAGAAGCCATGATCGAACAGACCAAGATTACTGGACTAGCTGAATATGAAGCTGCTACAGAATGCCATAAAGCAGGTTGTAAACTATGCTGTGGAACAATAATTCCCGTACTATCCATTCTCACCTCACTTACTTTAATAGCAGCCCTCACTTATCTCCTGCCAGTCAACACCTACGTCTACTCACTTATGTTTATTATCTTCATTGGACTAATTGTAATACCACTGGCATCACTATCTTTACGCAATTACTATCAAATGTGCTCATGCTTTCGCTGGACCAGCCAGATTTTCTACAGTTGCTGCATGACTGACACTACTCTTACTGGGAATTCAGCATCTGGATATTTTGAAGGAGAACTACCAGAACAGACTCATTTGGCCAGACAATCATTTCCACCAACCGCACATGTTAACATGATGACTGTGAATGGGGAAGACGCCTTCACTACCACACCACTTTTGCCACCTCAACACCCAATCAACTACAAGTTACAAGCCAGTAGCTGTACAAGGGTTACCACTGCGTGGACTATTTGACACTGGCGCTTAACCTGACTCTGATTGATGACCTTATTGCTTCTCGCCTTGAGCCCTACCACCTCAGATGGACTGCATATCAATGACTGGTCATGCCCTCCAAGTAACCGATGCAATCTATGTAGCAATTAAGCTTGGAACCAAAGAGGTACGACATTTGATCCACACTGTACGTCATAACCCACACCAACTTATAATTGGAATTGATTTACTACAAACGTTTGGCCAATTACTACTTGACTTTCGCGGAGGACTGGTGGACATTGGTCACTGGTGTCATGAAGACAAACGAAGGAAAGGAACTACCCTAAACTCACCAATGCCAATCGGGACAGAGTTACCAAATACGATGGATAAGCAAATTGTTTGGCTAACAGAAACCATTATGATACCTGGCGGCACCATAGAAAAACTAACAGGAGAAGTGACTGAACAACATCCTATCAATATCAACTCTACCAGCCACTACAAGCTATACCCTTCTAAAGTTACTAGATATCGAACCATGAACGACAACTAATACCAAAACCCGTTACTCTACTGCACTACTACTGTACTATATGAGAAACTACAGAACTATTGAAAGGACCAATTTATGGACTGGCACACCCAAACACAACCCAGGAGAAAGACTGCTTTCCTGTCAACTACCGACTGTATCACTGGAACATAAATCATCTCTTATCAGCTAAATAATCCATAAATCAAAGGAACGTGCCGATGGAGATGTTCAGGAGATGGCGATAATCTATTAAGAGGACCTCATCAATCACCCATTAGCGGTATAGTCCGCGTAAATCAAAGGAGTGCCGCATAAGGCAAGGAAACGACACCAACGACAACCAACTAACTCTATTGATGGACATGAATGACCAAATGTTTGACGAAATGAATTATCAACCCACTAGAAGCCACAAATATGAACTACCTATGACAACTTGTCTTCTACAAACTTGAATGAATTTGACAAACTGCTTGCTACATTGCAAACAATTGTATACTGCTTTACTTACTAACGCTTTCAAAACTATCCTTATTGTAGATATCTGAATGAGACCTACTACTGTAGCTTTGCTTGACCAACTGCTTTGCCTAATACAGGTCGGTGAGGACACGACCTCTGCTTAGCGGAGGGTAATGTGACTCAAGTATTTTCTACCGTACCACCCAAAGGCATTTTACTACAGACGAGCGAGTCGGACGAGCCGTTAATTATCGCCCACGGAACGACCTTTCGAAACTAGAACGACTTAAGGTTTTCGGGGCACTAACTACCGCATTCCTAACCCACTTAGGACTACTTAACCACCTATTCTTTTGTACCACAGTCAGTTCTCCTACTATACCCAATAAAACTTTGTCTCACTTGCTCTCCGACTTACCGTAGTCCGTCTCCGGCGGTCCCTCCGGTCACAAAGCATTGCGCAAATAATAATGGATGCGGCGAGAAAAATGGCATTGGTACCGCAACATTTGGTTCATTTAATGCAGCAGCAACAAGTTTTGGGTAATCCGGTGTCACGCCATATTTGGTCCGGCCGCGTATTTGGTCCGGCCGGACCAAACATGGTGCCATATTTGGTCCGGGTCTCGCATATTTGGTCCGGGTATTAGAATTTCCTGTTTAATTCCAATAGGTCGAACAAACAAACAGAGAGTCCCCCAAATGTGGGGGATTTTTTCCGATTTAGGGGCAAAATTTCGATTTGGGGGTTAGGGGGAAAGTTTGGAGGGTTTTTCAAAATTTATGGGTTTTTTAGGGGGGATTCAATCTGGCCCAGAAATTGGTGCAAATCAAATAATTTTTAGCATAAAATTTAAAATTCAGGAGGATTTAAACCTTGTCAGGAGTGTCTAGGAAGCTACACGAATCTATTCTGGCTATTTCA
>JASANB010008075.1:0-12009 GCA_030248155.1 Sabatieria punctata | reverse complement strand
AAGAGTGCTTGCCAAAAAAGTCAAAGGAGCTCCCTTATGGGGGCGGCCGATGGAATTTTTTGACCCCCCCCCCCCGCATTTTTGTTGGCTCATTTGAATTGCCCCCCCCTGAAACCCCCACAGCCGCGTCGGTTTCGCTCTGGCCGCACTCAAACCGGAGTAATGGCTTGAAGAAGGGTGCTGCGCCGGATGTCGCAGATCTGGCTCCTCCATGCTCTTTCAACTGCTGTCAAATTGGCAGCTTTCGAGCTAGCACCTTCAGATTGGACGCACTTAAACAGATTTTCCCGCTCTTTCAAAAGCAATAGAGTACAACTGAATACGATGAAAACTGCCAGATTCAGACGCGATTTATTAAAGCTGGGGGCACCCGAAATAGACGTGTCTTTCAATTGAAAGAAGTGCCTATGTGGCAACGAGCTTCAGAGCTGAAAAAAAAAACATAAGTTGACCGTAGCAAGGATGTATCAAAAAGTACAGGCAAACCCACCGATTCGGCTTTGTTTGGGAGCTGTGCAGCTTTGAAGATGACCCTTTTGATCTTGATTTTTAGGCATGACAAGCAAATGTAGATCAATTACTCTTTGTCGAAGGCACGTAAAGAGCTGTCACTTGCAACCCATACTTTTTCGGACATGCTCTTTCAGAATATCAACTTTATTTGCCTGTCCAGGTCTTCGGTCCCAAGTAATTTTCACATTTTCATGTGTATGCTGAATCTGACCGAATTTCCCGGTACCATCTAACTAGGCTGGTCACTACTCCTGTAGTTTCGGGTTAATCAACCTGAAATTTATTCCGATTGTACAGAATTTCCCGCTCTTTCAATTGATTCACTCGCCGCATCAATCGGATGCTCAGTTCAAATGTTATCTCTGATTGTTTACAAAATACGTTTTATCAAGTGCAACCCTGGGACACATCATCGATTAACTTTGCTCAAAAGTGCAAGGCTTTGCATCTACACTTATAGAAAACGCCAATAGGACACCAGCTTATATGGCGACCACAACCGCTTTACCTTTAAGTAAATTTTGTTGAACAGAATTTACATGCTGTAGTACATTTAGCGGCTCCATAGCCTACTAGCAAGAATTTATTGATAAAAGTAAGTGCACTAAGTGTATTATTTTGTTACATAGTATATTTCGAACGTTCAAACAGTCAGTCATAACTGAGTTAAAAATAGCAGAAAAATAATGTACAGACCCGTCCTTTTGAACTGCCGCCGACCCCTTGACAATACAGGCGCGCTGCGAGAATCGGCTCCTACGGCAACACGAGACAGGGCGTGGTTTTGCAGCCGATCGCCGAGCTCCTCGCGGTTCTTCCGACCAATCAGGAGAGGGCCGAGAAGAACGAAGGCTAGTGATTGGCTGATATTTTGAGTGACAGATTCTAGAACATTCTATGTCTGTCTGGCGGGCCCTAAGCCTGACTGATTTCTTCACTTTGGCTGTCTGTTAGTTTCTTGTGCGGCTGGCTGCGTATTAAAGTCAACCTAACAAGCTGCCTCTCTGCGCGACAAGGCACCGGTCGACTCCTGAAGTGAGCTGCCTCTGTCTTCCTAACTGCCTGTAGTGCGGTTTTGAATCCTACTTCGATTGCCTCAGTGTGGCTCGGGTGGTTCTCAGGTCGCCCCCTCCGTACGGCTCACCAGCGACACGATCACTGGTCGGTTAAAGGGCCCTCCGTTCAGCTCCCGGTAACACTACTGGGCGGTTAATGAGCGTCGTCGGCAGCCATCGTCAACCCGGTTTCTTTTCAACTTTCTTCTTTCTACTTTTCTTTAACTGCGCTACAACGTGTTTTCCCGCTTTTCTACTGTGTTTTGCCGTCGGTCGGTTATTGTTTTATTGACATAACCTGCCTTTTCTACAAAATCAACGTAATCACTAAAACAACATCTTTTCTCTCCTCTTCTACAACATCATCTGTCCAGGACCCCAGATGGAACCAACGAGAGAAGTGTCGGGTTAGGGCAATAATATAACATGGCAATTCATTTACACAGCTTCAAGACCGAGATATGCATAAAAAAAACTCCAACCACACGAGGTTGGGTATGTTGCGCTTTATGCAAAGAAGCGTAAGAAGATCATAGCAGGAAAGGCTTTTGTATAATTCTTTGTCGCATTTTCTTGCCCAATTTTGCCCATACAAAGTTTTACTGAAGTTTGCTTCTACTTACAAAAGCAGATTTTAGCACTGCACTTTATGAGAGTACTTAGCAACGTTTGACTCTAAGAGTAACGACAATGGCCTAACTTACCACCTCTAGTCATTACTGTGCCAGTTCTACCACCGCCGTAGCACATGTCTTAATCGATGGCAATTTATAGCTAACTGCAGTTTCTTGTGCACTTTAAGCATCAAGGGCGCAAGGCGTAACCAGCTCTAGCAAAAAAGTCACCAGAAAAACATGGGCCAAAATCCTGCAGCGCTTATGTTTGCATATTGCGCACGTTATAGGTGTACGAGATCTATTGAGCTTTTCTGTAAGAGTAGACAAAGCCTTGCACTTTTGAGCAAAGTTAATCGATGATGCGAGCCAGGGTTGCACTGCAGAAAACGTATTTGTAAACAATCAGATATAACATTTGAACTGAGCATCCGATTGATGCGGCGAGTGAATCAATTGAAAGAGCGGGAAATTCTTCACAATCAAGATAAATTTCAGGTTGATTAACCAGAAACTACAGGAGTAGTGACCAGCCTAGTTAGATGGTACCGGAAATTCGGTCAGATTCAGCATACACATGAAAATGTGAAAATTAAAATTACTTGGGACTGAAGAACTGGACAGGCAAATGAAGCTGATATTCTGAAAGAGCATGTTCGTTTTAGTATGGGTTGCAAGTGACAGCTCTCTAGGTGCCTTCGACAAAGAGTAATTGATCTACATTTGCTTGTCATGCCTAAAAATCGTGATCAAAAGGGTCATCTTCAAAGCTGCACAGCTCCCAAACAAAGCCGAATCGGTGGGTTTGCCTGTAGGTTTTGATACATCCTTACATGGTCAGCTTATGTTGAAAATATCAGCTCTGGAGCTCGTTGCCACATAGGCACTTTTTTCAATTGAAAGACACATCTATTTCGGGTCCCCCAAACTTTAATAAATCGTGTCTGAATCTGGCAGTTTTCATCATACTCAGTTGTTCTCTATTGCGTTTGAAAGAGCGGGAAAATCTGTATAAGTGTGTCCAATTTCAAGGTTCTATCTCGAAAGCTGCCAATTTGACAGCAGTTGAAAGAGCATGGAGGAGCCAAATCTGGGAGATCCGGCGCAGCACCCTTCTTCAAACCATTACTCCGGTTTGAGTGCGGCCAGAGCGAAACCGACGCGGCTGTGGGGGTTTCATAATAGGGCAATTCAAATGAGCCAATAAAAATGGGGGGTCAAAAAATTCCATCGGCCGCCCACTGCCTGACTTTTTTTGGCAAGGACTCTTAACACGTTTTTCTATGTTCATGCGAACTAATTCCAAAAATTCCGTCAAATACGGTTCTTTCAGCAGCTGCTGTGGAGCTTCAAGCTCTTTTTTGAACTGACTACAGCTTTCTGCAATGACGATTCGCCATAGATCTAGTGTACTGTCATCATCTGTCTCATCTTCTGATGTGTCAATGGGCTCTTCATTTGGTTTCTCACTTTCGACAACACTACTGACATCAGATGCCGCACTGTCACTGTCACCTTCATCCGTCATGGTTGGAATGTTATGAAATCTTCTTTCATGTCTCGCTCTATTTGAACTCGACGAAAATGACTTCAGACACATTTTGCAATCGTACATTTTCAACCCTTTTTGTTTCACAAAAGTTAGCTATTTATGGAAGGCCTTACATCATTTTACTGAAACATAAGTGCGACGGGTTTTCGAATTTAAACTTATATTTATGTATACACACACCCACACATATGTGTAACGATACCAATTGAGTTGAAAGATTCAATAAAAAAAGAGTCAAAATGAGCCAAAATGAGTCAATCATGAGTCAAAAGGAGCCAAAATGAGTCAAAATGAGCCAATCCTGAGTCAAAAGGAGCCAAAATGAGTCAAAATGAGTCAATCATGAGCCAATCCTGAGTCAAAAGGAGCCAAAAATGAGTCATAAAATGAGTCAAAATGAGTCAAAATGAGCCAATCCTGAGTCAAAATGAGCCAAAAGGAGTCATAAAATGAGCCAATCCTGAGCCAAAAGGAGCCTAAATGAGCCAATCATGAGTCAAAATGAGCCAATCCGGAGCCAAAATGAGTCAATCATGAGTCAAAATGAGCCAATCCGGAGCCAAAATGAGTCAATCATGAGTCAAAATGAGCCAATCATTAGTGCGTTTGTTTGTTCGTTCGTTCATTTGCACACACACACACACACACACACAACATGTACACTTGCATTTGTTGCACTTGCACTTTCGCTTTCACTTGCGCTTTCGCTTTTGCTTTCACTTTCACTTTTGCTTTCACTTGCACTATCACTTTTGCTTTCACTTATAGTTTGGGGGTTTGCATTTGGACTTATGTTTGCTAACCACCCAAAAAAATGGATCACCTAGAGATGGCCATGGTAGTTAGTTTGCAACTTATAAAATCGTAGTCGGAATTTTGGGGCCAAACCTAACAAAAATTCACTTGATAAATCTTGAAAATCGATTTAGAACCCACCAAGAACGAAATATTAGAGAGAAGGGCAAAAATCAGTGGGGCATTTCTATGCTATGAAGTTTGCAATTTGTACTTGCACATGTACTTTCAGAAATGCAACTGCTATTAGTGACTAAAGTCATTTTCTAACCTCACTTTCAAAAGATTGGAAGCAGGCAATAAACATTCCCCTCTACCGATAACCCGTCCTGCTCGTGTTTCACCACAATTACGTAAGAGGCCTTTGATCAGTTTATAATTTTTGCATAGTTTTAACGATTTCACCTATAAAGACGTAAACCCGTCCTGCTTGTGTTTCAGCTAACCGTGTAAAGAGGCTCTGCATTTACAAAAAGTTTGGTCTAAGAAAGTTACTGTTTATTTGTGTACTTATGCTGCATATAGCCGGCCTTTAAGAATTTTAAGCAAATTGACTAGGTGGTAGAGTGGTTAGCTTCTTGCCTTAGCATTTCCAATACCAGGTTCAATTCCCACCCGAGGCAGAACGTTTTGACTGCTGGATAGTTGCCTAATTAGGTGCACGCTCAAGAACAGTTGCAAATTGATCTGAAACGCTGGGCCCCAAACTGAAATAAAAATAAATATTAAAAGTAGAAAATAAAGATAAAGATAAAAATAAAATAAACAGAAAAGTAAAAAATTAAAAGTAGAAAATAAAAATAAAAGAAACAGAAAAGTAAAAAATTAAAAGTAGAAAATAAAACAAACAGAAAAGTAAAAATGAAAAGTAGAAAAAATAAAAGTAAAAATCTTTATTTCAAAAGTGGGCGGAGCTTAATTATTTCGACCAATCAGATTTTTGCGGACCAGTCTCACGCCCGGTACTACTCCTGTATTTTAGCCCAAAGTAGCGATCTTTGCCGATAATTTAACGCAAAATTGCGATTTTTTGCGGTTTTTGAGCGTTTTTAGTGCCCAACCCCTCTATAAATAGAATTTGGGCTCGGACACTCCCCCATCCGGCGAGAGACCCCAACCCCATAAGCGGATGACCAAATGTATGCAATTTAGACTTGGACAGACTAGGAAAGTGCCACCTGGCTGGAATTTCGCCAGTCCATCAAAGTCTAAATTGCGTATAAAGGCAGAATCGTATAAATCGACCTACAGTAAGTACATAGAGTGCAGAGGAAGTTTCAGCTGAAAGCAGCAGGTCTGATCTGTTTCGGACCGGCCATGGCTCTGGGAGCTGCAGCATTGGCAGGCACCTCAGCCTTTGCAGTGCAGAACATCTGGTTCAGTGACAGCACTCTACAACGCGCCACAAAGCAGTTTGTGGCCGACTCTCTGGTCCAGTGGCTCTTGACCCAGTTTCAGACCGTCGGTTCTGAGTAGGTTTCTTTGCTTTATAAGTGGTTTCAACTTTTTTGCTGCGGGCTTTCTGTGCCCCAAAACTGATTTGGGAGCTTTTTCTTAAAATCAACTTTTACGCAGTACCTATAGTGACTGTAATTTTAGCACGGCACTTACTATGTGCAAACAGATGGTGGAAGCAATAGAAAGCTACAACAATTCCTTGTACGCTCATTTATCTGATGCTATCGAGCTGGAGAAAGAGCTGGACAGGCTTTTAGATGAAGCCGACTCGATTCGGTAGCTACAGTATTATTTACTACCTACGTACGTATCTATTGTACGTATTCGGTTTAGATTCGGATTGCTGAAGCATCAAGAGGAGATAGCCGAAATCACAAAAACCTTTATGTCCAAGTGATTGGCCCTGTTGTCGCCCGGTTCTACCCCAATGTTTTATTAGAACTAGTTTAGTGTGAAGTTGATGCTGTCCTCTTTGTACTGTACCTACCGTGCTGGTCGCATTTGGTAAACATAGAGTATACTGTATATAACGCTCTGCCGGCACAGTTGGTGTAGTGGTTTAGGCCGCAAAGCCACTGTGCGCGACGTCGTACGCTCATCCTCTGGGCGTGGCAAGGGGCGCGGCAAGTTTCTTGCCGCAAAGAGTTGGTGGTCGGCACAAAGCTCCACCCAGGCCACCGAAAGCTGGTGACAGCTAGTAGGTAAAATGGGAACCGACTGGATCTGCCTAAGCACCGAAGCCACTCCAAAGCATGCCACGTTGGAGCAGAAGATCAATGACGTCAGGAGTTGTCCATGGAAACCGACTAAGCCTGGGGGCCGACCAAGCGGACGTTGGGAGCCGACATTACCATGACGTCAAGGCGCCAGGCACTCTCTTAGTACCTGGCGCCAAACAGCATGGCTAGAGTGGCTGGCGGCAGTGAAAGAAAAGAAACGTCCGAGATGACGAACCACGGGGGTCGCGCAATGGACCGCATAGGTCTGATCGTAGGGCCGTAAGGCCCCCCACATCGGATCGGATCGGATGTAACGCACTTCTTACAGTGCCTTCCAAATTTGATGGCTTCGGCCAGGTATACACTGTAATAGAGATGTTCACGAGCCTGAAAAAGTTTGGCTCGCGAGCCTAGATTAAGCGACTTAATTAACGCCTAGATTAACGACAGATTAGAAAGCTCGCGTTCCGAGCCGAGCCGAACCCAGAAAGCACTTCCACCTGAAAAATGTGACAAATTTAACCAAATTTTGAAAATGTTGTGCTGTTGGAGGCTAATTTTCGTTTAATTTTTATGTTTCATACAGTATTTTAAGTTATCAATCATAAAAAATACGTAATTAGTGGGGAAAAGCTTTAGGTACTGATTTTATGGTGTTACTTTTCCATTTTCCCGAGCTTTCCGCCAAATTTTAAGCTCGCGAGCCGAGCTTGGAGGAGCGCATAAACGAGCTGACCTAAACAGAGCTCACAATCGAGCCGAGCCGCGATTTTTAGGCTCGTTAACATCTCTAAGGTATAATGCAGTACAAACCACAGCATACGGTTTCCCATTAACCAAGGAAACTCACAAACGGACCAGCGGTAAGCCTTATACGTAGATGACGGAAATTGGCCCCTTAATGAGCATTTCGGCGGTCAGCAGTAATTACGTCACGGAAACGCCCTATCCTTAAACTCAAACAGGAAATCATAATTTTTCACTTTCTAACCATTTTTGCGCCTACGTAGAAGTATACGTATGCAGCACATTTTCCCGTCGTGTGTGTGTGATAGTAATTTATATCTGTGAGCGCCTTCGCATCGTGCGAGGCAACATGGCTAGTAACAGTGTACAAAGTGTGCTAGTAACGGGAGCTAATCGAGGGATCGGTCTTGAATTCGTAAGTCAACTGGCAAGTGGAAAGTTCTTCACGGCACCCAAACATATTTTCGCCACTGCTCGCAGTCCGGTCGATGCTATTGTACGAAAAAGATGGATTTGCTATTAACCTACCAGATTCTGTTTAGGCGTTGCAAAGTCTCGCAGAAAAGCATAGGTGCGTACAGGTTGTAGAATTGGATGTGCAAAACGACCAAAGTATAAAGGACGCCTTTGATAAGATAGATGGAAGGCTGAAATGCGAGAACTTGGGAATTGATTTATTGATCAACAATGCCGGATACAACAAACCAGAACCGTTGGGTGTTGTTTCCAGAGAGCAAATGCTGAAACATTTTGATATCAACACTGCCGGACCGTTTGCGATCATTGATGTTAGTGATTGAAGATTTGTTTAAACTAGCTGTATGGAACCCATACAAAAAGAAAGATATATTAGTGGTTGAAGGTGTTCAACGAGTTTTTACACTGCGGCTCTCTGGCTTTGCACACCTGCAAGGCGCTTACTTTGAACGCCTTAAGGCGCTAACCCTTGAAACACTCGAGTACCGCAGGCTCGTGGTTGATTTGCAATTTGTTTACAAAATAGTTTATGGCTTGATTGATCTGTCCTTTGACGACTTTTTCCAAAGACCTCTCCTTTGCTCTACACGGGGCCACTCTCAGAAACTGTCTCTTCCTTCTTTGGGAAAAAATTTGGACTGTCGAAAACATTTTTTCTCGATAAGGATCATACACATCTGGAATTCCTTACCTAACGATATTGTAGAATCTAGAAATTTGACGATTTTCACAGAGAAACTAAAGAAAATGGATCTTTCGGGCTTCCTCCTGTTCCAGTAAAAGGTGCACCGTTCTTTTTAGACATTGTGTACCTGTTGCCCACTAACACTCTTTCTGCGCTGTTTATTTTACATTGTACTAACATGTTGTCTTGCTTGGGCGACAAAATAAATAAATAAATAAAATAGCTACAAGGTTCGTTTTTAGGTATTTCTGCCTTTGCTGCGAAAGGCAGCATCGCAAAAGTCTACCGAACAGCTAGGTCTGAATCGATGTGCCGTTGTAATGATATCTTCAGTGCTGGGTTCTATTGGAGATTACATTGCCAAACACGAAAGTGTGGCAAATGCTGTGGCCTACAGAGTTAGCAAAGTATAAAACGAAGTGTCCACTTGTTTTGTTCGTTCATTCGTTTGCTGTTCGGTCGCTCATTTGCTCGTTCGTTTGTTCTCCTTGTTTGTTCGTCTTCTCACTCGTTCGTTCATTCATCAATTCAGTCACTCATTCATTCGCTTGTTCATTTGCCCATTCGTTTGTTAGTTCGATTGCTCATTGATTCATTCCTTTATTCGATCGTTCGTTTGTTCGTGCGTTCGTTCGTTCATGCGTTCGTTCGCTCATTCATCTGTCCGTCCGTCCGTCCGTCTCCGTCCGTCCGTCTCCGTCCGTCTGTCCATTCGTTTGTTAGTTCGTTTGTTCGTTCATTCATTTGTTCGTTTGTTTGTTCGTGCGTTTGTTCGCTCATTCGTCTGTCCATCCATCCGTCTGTCCGTCTCCATCCGTCCGTCTCCGTCCATCTGTCTCCGTCTCCGTCCGTCTCTGTCCATCCATCTCTGTCCGTCCGTCCATCCATCCGTCCGTCCATTTCCATCTGTCTGTCTCCGTCCGTCCGTCTCCATCCATCCGTCTCTGTCCGTCCGTCCATCTGTCTCCGTCCATCCGTTAGCTTGCTCATTCGTTCGTCCGTC
Source organism: Sabatieria punctata (assembly GCA_030248155.1). NCBI lineage: Eukaryota > Metazoa > Nematoda > Chromadorea > Araeolaimida > Comesomatidae > Sabatieria > Sabatieria punctata. The sequence goes on along the minus strand of JASANB010008075.1, from coordinate 2,391 downwards.
CGTTCGTTAGCTCGCTCGCTCATTCGTTCATTCGTTCATCCGTCCGTCCGTCCGTCCATCCGTTAGCTCGCTCGCTCGCTCGTTCGTCCGTCCGTCCGTCCGTCCGTCCGTCCGTCTGTTCATTCATTCGTTCATTAATTCGCTCCTTGTTTGTTTGTTTGTTATGCTTGTTTGTTCGCTTCTTTCAGTTTGTTTTTTTATTTGCTTGTTCAATTACTGTTGTTTGTTTGTTTTAGGCAGCAACCAACATGCTAACTGTGGTGTTCTCCAAAGAACTGCAGGAAGACGGAATTCTAACGGTTGCCCTTCATCCCGGCTGGGTTCAGACCGACATGGGTGGAAAGAATGCTATGATTACCGTTCAGGATTCCGTTTCTTCTATGCTCAAAATCTTGACCAAGCTTGATCGGTCACACAATGGCTTATTACTGGATCGTAATGGCGGTACAATAGCTTTTTGAAAATTTTTTGCTTAAAAATATCATACATGTTACCCATTGATCAGGCCATTACTGTAGGTGCAACTGTACACTTTTTGCGATTGATAAATACAATAGATCACATGAACATACAGGGTGTGCCAAAAAAACAACCCAGCAGAGTTTTTGCTGTAGCAACCGCAAATCTCAACCGATTTGAATGAGTCCCTTTTTAAATGAAAGATAAATAAATTCTTGAAAGACTGATGTACCGTTTATTAAGATAGCTTTCTTAGTTCCTGAGATATTTGTCCTCAAAGTCAAAACAGATATTTTGGCAATGAACAAGAGTGATAAAGAACAACCCAGCAGATTTTTTACTTTGGCAACCATGAATCTGAACCGATTTGAATGAACCCTTTTTTGAATGAAAGACTGATAAATTCTTCAAAGATTTTGCGACTTTTATTGAGATTCACTGCTTAGTTCTTGAGATATTAGCCCTCAAAGTCGAAACAGATTTTGGCAAAGAACAAGAGCGATTCCGTTGCATTTCATGATAAAGTAGATTCCTACTGCTGGGGCTAATGATACTTTAGTGCTGAAGTAAACCGAGTTTCTGTGTACCAGTAAAGCCTCCCATAGACCTTAGGAGTAGCAGGAATGTGTTTTGTTACAAAGTGCTGAATAATAAAAAAAATCCCTCTTGTTCACTGTCAAAATCACTATTTTGATTTTGAGAGCCAATATCTCAGGAACTAAGCAGAGTACATTAATGAAGATTTCAGCAATCTTTTAAGAATTTATTTATCTTTAAAATTAAAAAAGGATTCATTCAAATCAGTTGAAATTTGCGGTTGCTACAGCGAAAAATTTCCTAGTTGTTTTTTTTGCACACCCTGTACAATAGATATGAAAATACAATAAAACAAATACAAATACACATGAAAATACAATAGATCACATGAACAACATTTTACATAGAAATATAAAAAAGTGAAAAGTTTATTACTGCGTCCCCTTTCTCATCCAAAAGCTGTCTTAGGACGCTGCGGCGGTTGTGAGGCTGGTTGACATGTCGGTTTGTTAGTTGTCCTCTGTTTTTTCCTCGCCCGAACCATCGTTGGTTTCGCTTTTCTGCCAAACAAGCGCAAAACGGCAGCTCTGATATCTTCGTGTCGCCAGGTATACAAAAAGAAGTTCAACATGGGGTTAATATTCTCAATTACCGTAATCAGTGGTCCTAGCGCAGCCCACGACTGCATGGGAACAAAATAAACCAAGTAAACTTTGGCCAAATTAGGCAGAACATAGAATGTGCAGGTAAAAACGGCAGAAATGCCTTGCGTCTTGATCAAGGCTTTCTGGGTACTAATCTGCGGGTTGTTACTTCTAAGTTTGTACGCAAACGGTACAATGCAATACAAGAGCACACTCAAAACACCACTGCCCACCCGAATCAGAAAATACAGTTTAGCAGCTACTGATTTTCCGATTACATATCCTCCTAAACAGGTAGCCGGATACAATCCATTGAACCGATTCAAATAAGCAACAGACATAAAGAAAATTGTGCTGCCCAAACCTAAAGCAAAATGCGCCCCCACAAGACCATAGGCGTATTGAGTGCCGAACGAAAAATAACGCAAAGGCGATAGGACCAAAAACAGCCGATCCATAGAAATAGCAACCAACATCAGTGAAGATACTGGGATGGCACTGAATCGCAGCAGTGATTGCGGTGCCAGCATGCACTCCCAACTGGTTTTTAGTTGGTTTTGCTTGCCTTCAAGATAGAGATACAGTCGAGTTAGGCCTGTGAACAGGAAAGCCAGCCCGAACAATGCGTCAGCTAAGGCCAGACCACAGGGGATTAGATACTCTTTCTTCTCACGCATTGTCTGCTTCTTTAGAATAGCTAAGACTATGATTAGATTGAAGAGAAAGATGAGAGAACCTTGGAGAGAATAGA
>JASANB010008074.1:0-11010 GCA_030248155.1 Sabatieria punctata | reverse complement strand
AATTCTTTACCACATAAGCAGACCGATTTTCGGAAGACTATATCTCAGGACAGGAGCGTCAGATCCATTAATCCTTTGCAGCTGAAAGATAACTCATAAGTATCTATTAGTGTACCAACTTACAGCTCTCTAGCTCAAAGTTTCAATTTTGGGTCTGAATAGGGCAAAGGACCAAAACGCGATCTGACCAGAGAACGACTCTTAAAATAATGATCGAAAATCCCATTGTTACTAATTTTGCACCTTCCTAGGGCGGCTGAAAATCATGCCCGACTACATTACTGCAGCACAAATCAGATTTTACACAATATTAACTGAAACCCTTTCACAGAATGTGAAAAATAGGTAAATGGCAAAGGCGCGACGGGACGCGGTAGGATTTCGCTTTGGTTTCTGCACTCCGATCCACGTAACAGATCGTAAAGACCTCACCGCCGAAGAACGAGAATGTGACTACAGACTTAAACAGTAGTTAGCTAATGTAGAAAAGGTATCGTGTGAAACTCAATGGTCATTAAATTTATTGAAGATTAAAATAAATGCCAACTTCCTATATTATCATCATAAGGTAAATACCAAGTGTGGTTAATTTCTACAGAGTGCAGTACACCTCATAAGGACTGCACATAGTGGAATAAGTACTGTCTCAGAGTTCACTGTATATACGGCAAGTCTCACTGTTATGCAACTGGGAAGCAGAAAGAAAACCGTTGTAGAAATCTGCGTGATTGCTGAATATTGGTCTCATCAAGTACAATTATATCAATCAATAACTTATACAATCCACATGTACAGCAGAACAAGGTGTAATTCGCCAATAACGCTACATGCCAATGCGAAGAAAATTACGTGGCTTGTGTGCACGATAGGCAAAATACTACCCAATGCTCCACAAAGAACTCACTAATCTATTTGCTCAGTCAGATATCCCCCGGCTCTCAGCTCTGACAGGGAGTCCGAGTTTTGATTGTTGATTTAAGGATTGACCAAGTCTCAAGCGATCCCAGCTCCTAGTTGCTTTGCAAGCTAAGAGAAACAAATTCACTGACTTGTACCGATTGACCTAGACAAAGAGCAAATGAAAGATAGGCTATAAAATTTAAAATTTGAAGGAGTTTACCAAAATTCCTGGATGGGTTTGCTGTACCTGCTCCCAAGTCGGTCAGAAAGAGCAGAGTGCTCCTATAAAGCATAACCTGTATTCATTGAGAATAGTACTGATGGAAAATGATTTTATGTACCTGCAATTTAGGTTAGTTTGAAGGCCGTCCGTCACCACCAGCCTCTTCCTCCAACCGTTCTGACTCGTTAACATACTGAGAGGAACCATTCTGGCAATTGCTGTGAACTTGATATTGTCGACTGGTATCTCTTGTGCCAATACTTGTTTACTTAACCGGTCCATGCCTACCACAGGTAAACACAGTGCTTATAGCTTAAGATAAAAGCGTTGCGGCTAGTGATGAACGTATGTGACACTGGTAGAGAAAGCTCATGTTTGGGAGCTCCTCCATTTTTTTCCAACGCAGGCATCAGAATCGAAATTGTTGAAACTTTATCGTCCACTAGTTAAAACCCGACACTACTGTAGAGCAGCCACTGGGAAACCGTCATTGTTCAGAAAACCGATGTGTATTTAGTAAATGTCTGGTTTGAACTGCAAAGTAAAAAGCACAATTATAAAAGAAAACAAATGCATAAACAGAATTGCAAAAACATTGTTTGAGTCTCTCATTCAGTCCCTTGCTCATGGAATCGACATTAAGCTTGGACCATAATTATCGTCTAAAAATTGTTTTGTAATCCTACCATTAAATAATAAATTAAAACTAAAAACCCGGTATAAGCATTTGTCCGATCGGGGTGACCATCACTGTGTCAACGGTTAATGATCCTATCAAGCACATGAGTAAGAGTTTTTTGCTTAACTGCTGTGGGCTCAGGTACTTTTGATACCATTGCTCGGATGATTTTGACTGGGGAAGAGAAGCTAAGTCTACAGTAAACTAGAACACCCAGATACATACTGGAATCGGAGTGGGTGTATAATTCATGTATAGTGGCATGTGTGGTTGACTTATGTAAACAAGTGAGCAGCTCCCTCTGCCAACTGCCCAGCACCTCCGGTGTGCCAAAGCAGCCTGTAGAGTGAGACAGATTGGTTTTTGAGAAGTTTGGTTTCTTGACTTCTGAGCCAGTTAGTTAGTACTGGAGCTGCTCGTAGTACTTGTATTTTGAGTCAGTGTTCCTGAAATCTGTCTCTCAGATATGGTAACTAAATTTTAATTTAATTATATTTCAATCAAATTTACTTAGCAACAGTATGACAAAGCCATTCTGGCTGGAGAGCCGAACCTTCAGACGCTGTGGTGTAGCAGATTATTGGTAGACACAGATAAAGGTAGTAAAAGGAAGGGGCCGTCCATAAACTATGACGTTCAAAAATCCAAAATTTTGCACCCCCACCCCCCCCCTCCGACGTTTACCGACGTTTTCATCATCACCCCCCATAAAAATTACGACGTTTGGGAGGACCCCCCCCCCCCCCGAAATAAAATTTTCGAATTTTCGTTCAAAATCTGAAGCTGCTTTTCTGACTGCGTAATCACAAATGAATAATAAAAAAATTTATGCCTGTTCACATACGTATTTACCAGTTAGTTTCACCAATCTTTCAAGAATATATTTAACTTTCAGTTAAAAAAGAGTCATTCTAATCGGTTGAGATTTGCGGTTGCCACAGTAAAAAATCTGCTGGGTTGTTTTAATCACTCTTGTTCGTTGCCAAAATCAGTGTTTCAAATTTGAGGGCAAATATCTAGATAACCAAGCAGATCATCTTAACGAAAACTCTACCAATCGGTAATTTATTTGTCTTTCATTCAAAAAATATGTATTCAAATCGGTTGGGATTTACGGTTGCTACAGTAAAAAATCTGCTGGGTTGTTTTTTTGCACACCCTGTACAAATCACGCTAACATACTGTATGTTGTACAACTACAAAAATGTGTAAAAAACCGTTTGACTTTCTCTGCATTCTTGCTTATTCTGCAATCATCAAACCTTACCAAAAAAGGCCAAAAATACGTCAAGGTTTTGCATCAACCCCCCCCCCCACCCCCCCCTCCGACGTTCTGCGACGTTTTTCGGGGTACCCCCACCCCCCCTCTCTGAACGTCGTAGTTTATGGACGGCCCCGAAGTGTAAATTGAACTAAACTGACGCCCTTTTAAAGGTCTCAAAATCGGGTATCTATGGATGACTTCCATTTTAAACTATTTTCCATCCCCTCGCACAGAATTTTGCTTTGTAGTTAAGTAAAGCCTTGAAGCTATTTACGCTGACTGCTTCCTAATGGGCCGGACGGTTAGACTAGTTGTTTATCGAAAACCTTTGGTTTACATAATGCAACCAACCACTTAAATGAATTTCGAAAATTCCATTAACCAACCAGCTTCCCCGCACAGTCATAAGATAAATACTCTATGCTACAACATTCTAGCTTTACCTGGTGCACGACAGTCGTCAATGTCTTGCAAATCTAAATCAGTGGTTGTGGCAGTTTGTTGGCACCTCTGTCGGTCAATCAGCACAAAATAGCTGTCACGAGTGCACCGTTGTCCTGCACCCTCACATTGGGAACGTGAAGGCACAATTTTCAGCTATTTCTGTTGGAAGTGTTCTCCTTTCCGAATAATCGGAAAGTTCCATGCTATCACAGTGCCGCTTTCGTCAAACTAAAAACACTATACTTGTACGTGTGTACATGTTCTACTTCACGTTATACTACAGGTTCTATCTAGCTCGTTCTAGCTTCTAGTTCTAGCAGCGGCGTATTTAACTATTAAACATTCAAGTAGTGCCTTAAAGACAGAGAGGCTCCGACCAATTGATTTATTTTCGGCTGCTTATATAGGCGGCTATTTGCGTCACTGCTCGGGGCCCTTAACTTTTTTGCTAATATTGTTCTCCAAACGACCGCCAAATCAGCGTCGACTAATTTTGATTAGCTGATTTTCACAGATTTTATCCTGTCCCTTTAAGTGGTCATGGCGCCTGCGTTGACGTTGACGGGATGAGCCGGCCTCTGTGGGCTGAGGCTTATTTCTGAGTTTTAAAACACGGCCACTTAGGGCTATGACAAATAACTAAACTAAGCAGAAGCTTCACTCAAATAACGAGTATTTAACCAAATGCAATGTGGAAGAAAGTTTTGTTCATTTCTGTACAGACCTAGTTGGTAGTGACTACCAACAAACTAAAACAGCACTAACTACCTGCCTTCTCACCAAAATTAGACTACAAATTAACACTAACCGCAAATCAATTTGGAAGTAACTAGGTCTATTTCGGTATAAGTAATAAAAAAGAATATTTCAACAAGATGTGTACCATACCTAGCAGACCAGTTCCAACTATCGCAGTCGGGCCGCCCTCTGTGACGGGGGCGAGGGTTGTTGAAACTAGCTTTAAGGAGTCCTGTTCTCGGTGGCCAGAAGTGTGACGAAGGTCAGGCTTGTCGGCAAGGAAACTAAAACTTAGAGGTTTTGCGCGGGCTCGGGAACTGCATACCAACCTGGGCAGAGAGGACCGGTAATTCACTAGCAAAAGCTTTTATTAGTTTTACGCTACAACAGCAGAATTACGATACCTTTAACGAGTCCTGTTCTGGTGCGGCCAGACCACAAGGTCGTGACCGACTGCTACCGACTGATTGAGCGGGTTGGCGCAGAGTATTTAAGAGTCAAAAACCCGGTTTCGAGGCCACGAGATGGCGGCGTAGGGGAGCAGTGACACCAAAAACAGTGACACCTACCCAGACTCATCCATCTTGAGGCCCGAAACTTGGGATTTCAGACCCAGTTCTGCGTGGGCCCGGTCAACCAGAGTGGAGGAACAGTTTAGCCGGTGGTAAATTAACAGAGCAATCGGAGCGCGCGCAGGAATTTACAGTCAAAGACATTACCCTAAAATATTGCCTACGAAAAACACGTCGTTACAATAACAGTACGTCACATTAAATCACTTTAAACACCCTAGAAAACCTAAAGATTACAGATTCTCAGACATCCTCTAGATCGGTACTTCCAATGCTGGCACAAATGCTTTGAATTTGCGCATTTCTAGCCTATTATTTTTCGATGATGCGAACTGACCTGATCGAAGCAAAAAATTCATTAATCACTTAGTTAGTTCATTACTTTACAATTTCATACAGGAACAGTGCAACCGTGTTTACATAAGGAAATTACACATACCAATTTGATTTCACTTTGCAATCTGTTTTTTTACTAGTGGATTTTTATTTTACTATTTACTAGATTTATAGTAAATTCAGCTTTTCAATTTAATTTATGTTTTTGTTTTACTACCACGCAGCTCCGATTTTACTAATTTTCGCGTATGACCCCAAAGCCAGATCGCAACAGGCTGTGGGAATTTATGGCGCAGTTAAGAAGATTAATGAAGGCTGAACTAGACCGACGTACGACCTAAAAACAAGTTTAGATGACAACAAGCTCATTACAACGCTCAGTCCTATCACTTTACTTGAAATCGAAACGTTGTGTTGAAAAGAAACCCCTCTCTGCACAAGACGCACCCTCGAAGTGCCAACCGAATTCCCCTCAAAAATTGCTCTTACGATTCAACTTGAATGAGACTGTAGACAGAGGAAAAATAGGATCTTAGGAGGATAGAAGAGGAAAACTTATCTCTAGTCGATTCCGCCTTCGAAATCGATACCGAGACCCTGAAAATGAAATGGAAGCTTACGAAATGCATCAAGATTGCCCAGCCCCTTCCCATTTTGCTATTTTTTGTAACCAGTTTATCTGCAATTCTCCTGTCCCTTCCCCTCGAACATATTCGTATTCTTTTTTGAACAGATGTACCGATACCCCTAACCCAACAACGCCATAAAACGCACCATTGATGACACTTATGTAGCTGTGTTTGGAACGACAGATAATCAGAAGAAGCCCAATACCATCCCACTTCGGTTTGGAAACGCACTGAAAATGTGTTCGACACTGCAACAGCTGTGATCGACCGAATTGAGCAAGAAGAAGCCGGATTGTTGGAAAGATTCCCAACCCCTACCTCAACCCCCGTTTCCCGACCTTCCCTAAAACAGCTTCGCTAATTGCTCCAAACTCCCTTGGAGCGCTTCCCTAGAAACCCGCATAACATCAACCGAAACACGTTTGACACCCTCTCTGGAAATCCCACCCCACACCAAGATGCCACAGAAGTACAGAGGAAATTTCCCAAACAGCTCCGTCACAACAGTACCCAAACCGACCAGACCCCCAAACGGAACATACCACCCAAAACGAAGATAGACCACCGACTGACCCCATTTTGACGGACACGGAGACCCAAACAGAGGATAACAACTGGGACCCTTTGGAATTTATTAGAGCTTATTTGTCGGACATTATGTGACTGAATTGGAACTGAAAATTCGACTGACACTCAGATTGGACTTGGATATGGGTTGCAGAAGACATGGAATTTTTTATAACTATAATTTGTGAAAAAACATTATTGTGTTATTGTATAAGGAATTACCATTGTAACCTTCAAAAATATAATTTTCAAAGAGAACGGGGGAGGGTTGAAGACTATTAAGTTGTTTATGCAACGACTTTTGAAACCGGTTTGGAAAGACAAATAAATAGAATGCAGTTTTGACGTGTGAGTGGGTTATTGAATTGAATTATTGATCATTGAACTTGGCTCTCTTATAGTAAAAGCCACAAGTTGTTTGTTTGAATACTTCTATCTCCAACACGACACTTTCACGCCAACAATAGAAAACTCTTAAAGTCGTACACGCTTTATAGAGAAGCTACCATTCCAGAGAATTATGTTCAATATAGGATGGTTGCCAACTGTCCGTATATCGTCCCTGGTGATCATCATTAGCCAATGGAGTGATCGCAAACGACTGGTGCCGCAGTCTATTCACAGGTTGTTCGGCACTCCAGTATCTGCATGTTTGCTGATGACACAGTTGGCATGTCAGTTACAAGCCATCAGCCATTAGAGACGCTTATGCCACTCTACAACAAGACCTAAATGCAGTTTCTGAGCGGTATTCGATGAACGGTCTCAGGTTGCAACCTCGTAAGTGTGAAACGGTGGTGATTGGCACAACGCAAAAGAAGAATTTCGAAATACTTTTATAGCAATTCTAGAATGAGAACAAATACAACAACAAAAAACAACAGAAGCTACAAAACAAATACAAGAGTATCATGTGGTGCTGGGTTATAAAACATCCAATTTTAGATAAAGCGACTGATGTGGGGATTTTGGGGTTTCACTAAAGTTTGTTTTCTTTTTTGTGATATTGGCTTTCTTGCTTTTTACATTTGTTTAGAAAGAAAAAAATATCATTAGCTATATAGCAAAATTTTATTTGAGTAAAGTTAATGAAAAGATACCTCGTGCTGCAGATGAACAGTTGGCACGTGGATAAATAAATAGCAATAGCGTGGATAAAATTTAATAAAAGAAAAAATGCTTGAAATTACGCAGTCTAAAAGACTGGGAATAGCAGTTGTGGCCCATTCCATTTTGGTCAATTGAGTTGGCATTCAGTCGACAGAGCCGGATAAATGAGTGTTTTCTCTGTTTATATCCCGTTTTACAATACCTAAAGGAGATCCGTTTTTCCAAACTGCTAAAGTACCAAACCAAACGCGCCGTTATACTGAAAAGTGAACTGAGTGTTAGATTCTCCCCATGGTTTCGTAAAGTGAGTCAAAGCTTGATCGCTCCAGATGAGACCATTGTTATCTATACCGACAAAGAAGTCCTGTGGAGGTTGCCAACTTACAGAAATGCAAGAAATCATTGCTGCTTTTGGACTTGCGAGACCTAGCCTTAATCACGAGTCTTTCTCAATTGGGTCAGTACCGAGGTGCCAGCGGGCATTAAAATTTTTTTTTCTACTAGCAAAAATTACAATGGATCTAACGGATTTCCTATTGGAAGCAGATGTCTGGTTCCAATCGTTTCAGAGATAGGAAACGCTTGCCAGTGCCAGTGTTCTATAGTCCAATCTTGGTGATCTGGGGTCGGAGCTGGAGGGTTCAGTCTTTTTAACTAAAATGGAAATAAACAACATGTAAAATAGGAAAACATAAAATCACTGTACACTAATATCACAGCGGCACGATGGGCTGAATGAAACAGCAGGAATGTACGAAAGAGATGGGTTGTCGCAATGTGGAGTGTTGGACATGAGATTATATTAATTTTATTTTAAAGAAATTGCCAATGCGAGAAGATCACAGAGAGACCAAGAGAGCATCGAGCCAGAACAGCCACTGGTTATATAGTCAGTCTAAGGAGCAAGCTATGCATAATTTGTTTGGGTTATATAAGCGCAAAGCTAGAAATAGATTGAGATAAGAAAGATCTACCATGAAAAGAGCGGAAAGAGCAAGAACCAGGCGTTTTGAGTAAGCAGACAGACCTGTACAGTCAGCGAAAACAGATTTGAAAGCGATTAGAAAGCGACAGACTGGCGGCGCATGGTTAAATGGCATAGCATGCCCTTTTGCAATATAAGCTTGAATACGCATAGTTTATAATTCTCGCACTACAGTCGCGACATGGGCAGAAGACTATGTACCAAAAAGTCAAATTTAGCATCAAAACTTTACCTTAAAGTAGGCGTTTCGTTGGTGGTGAACGAGAAAAAATTTAGATTATCCAGAGCCTTGAATTGTTTTGAAAATTTTGAAAATGACTTAAATCTGCTGTAGGTTACTTAGTTCTCCGCACAAGTTTGGAATTTGAGAGTTTTCTCGCAACTGGTAACGTATTTGGTATTTGGCTAAATTTGAAATTTTAAGCTCAAGTTTGCAGTGGCCAAATTTACCTCAGGAAGAAAAGCAAGAAAGACAGAAAAATTTTGGTCTCGGCACCAATGAAGAGAGTTCACTTGTTAGAACAAACAAAACAATGAATATACGACGGTTTCATGGATTGGGCCAAGGAAAACAGTCGGCTGATCTACTACACATTTAGGACACAGGAAAATGCTGTCTTCCAAAGACATGCCGGAGCTGACCTCCCACGAATTCTTCTGCACAAAAATCGGGCTCGTGAGACTATACTTTTTCGTTTACTAGTACTACTAGAGTTTTCAATGTGAAAAACGAACAAGAGCCTTAACATAGTGAAATATTTCTATCTTCACCATTAAATTTGTTGCTTAAACGGTCATAGTAGACCCTAAATTGCACATAGGCCTCGCGCGTGCCCTCCCTAAAACCATAGCGCGCAGCATGTGTGGTGCACTTATTATCTAGGTAACCAGGTAACTAGGTATATGTACCTAGTATTACCTAGTTAATATTCGGGAAAAGTACCTAGATTTACTTTACCTAGATTTAAATCCACATAACTAGGTACTTCTAGGTAAAAGAAGTTTACCTACAGTAGTTTGATATTTTCAGTTTTACGTGGCTTTTTCACTCAGCAAACCTTCAAATTTCCGGCTTTCCCACAATTACAGTGGCCCAAAGAATGAATTTCCGACTTATTTGATCAATAAAATACAAATATTAAGGTGAAATGTGTCAAATTTTAAACTCCACTAACTTCATCATTGCTCTTTTGAACCAAAAATAATATTTTGACTTGATTTCGAGCGTTTTAGGTTTACCTAGTATTACCTAGTTTTTCTGGGCTTTACCTAGTATTACTTTACCTAGTTTCTTAGCTGAGAACTGTACCTAGATTTATTTTACCTAGTTTTAAATTTTCAAAATGCACCACACTGGTGCGACATTGATTTTAAGCAGCAAAAACACCTGGCATATAGACCCAATTCGGGTTTAAGGGAACACACCCAATTCAGGGTTCATACGCACCAGGGTGCTTTTGCCTCTTCTTCCTGAAATTCGACCGCCGATGAACGGCGGGAACGGATAGTCTTGACCTTGACCTTGATAGACCCTGACTTCGCTTCTCTTTTCGAAGTAGAGCTCGTTTGGCGATGTTCAAATTGGCCACTTGCGCTTTGAACAACGCTACTGGGGTGGATTCTAAAAACCACAGGTTTGAAATGCTCAAAATAACACGTTTACTTACCGCAACCGTCAGTGTCACGGACATAATCAAGCAGCTGAAAAACTGCATTAGCGCACGCTGTCTGTACTTGAGCACGAATTTGGAAAAAACGGCGCCGGTTTTTTCTTATTGTGCGGCGGCGGCTTCACGAACCGGAAAGTTGGGGGTATCTAAATTTTTAAAATTTAAAAGAAATCATAAACAAAAGTTAACTACGTTTTCCTTGTTCTGGCAATCCGGAGAATGCCTTTTCATCTTCTTCTTCAAAACCTTAGCTGGCGACGATTTGTCAGCCATTTGCCCATCAGAGATGTTCTAGAAACGTAACAGTTCAAAAATACACAAAATATAACTATGTTTACTAGTATAGAAAGATAAAAAAGTAAGAACCAGAACCTGAGTGACTGGTGAGAGGGCAGGGGGTGGCTCGAGGTAGGGGCGGCCTGCCATACCCCAATGGGTGCCTCGTGGCGGGGCTCCGGCCCTGGGTCGCACACTGAAATCTTTTCGAAAACAATACATATACGCACTGTATTATGTGTCAGTTGACGACAGTGTAAAGCATAGAAAGGTAAGTACCGGAAAGTTAGACAGAGACCGCAGGTCAGAACGGTGCCTCAGGGCCCACCGCGTGGTTTGCCATGTCCCGCTAGACAATGACCACAGAACGGCAGAATATCTTAGGACATGACTTTTTTCGAGTCTACTGTTACCACAGTTCAATAAGAAAAGAAAAGACAAGTAAAGTCATTACCAAAAACCCGAAATCAAACGCCTCTGGCCCCTTGGCGCTGATTGGCTTCCTTTTTGAGCCCTGAAAATGTTGAAAACACATGTATAATGCCAAAAAAACAACCTATACCTAGAGATGAATTTCCCTCGTTCGTAGAGGCAACCGCTAATCCGCTACCAAACCT